>VTWG01011111.1:23508-61760 GCA_008817895.1 Anopheles fontenillei | reverse complement strand
GAGATTCGAACGATTCCGAAAGCATGTTCGTCACTCTCACCTTGCACTGCATCCCGTCCATAGTGGCCCTCAACAGCCGTAGCAGCTTCCCAGGGAATCCGTACTGCTGCATGGTGTTCCATAGCTCATTCCGATCTATGGTACCGTAGGCCGCCTTGAAGTCGATGAACAGGTGGTGCGTAGGGATTTGGTGCTCTCGGCATTTCTGGAGGAGCTGCCGTAGAGTAAAGATTTGGTCGGTGGTCGATTTGCCTCCAACAAATCCAACTTGGTAGCTGCCGACAAAATCAGTAGCAAGGGGTAAAAGTCTGCAGAAGAGTATTCGGGACAGGATCTTGTAGGCAGCATTCAGGACTATGATGGCTCGGAAGTTGGCACAGTCCAGCCTGTCGCCCTTTTTGAACACTGGGTGTATGACACCCAGTTTCTGCTCGTCCGGTAGTTCTTCCTGATCCCAAACAACCAGCCGATGAATGATGAAGGTAAGCCGCTCCGGACCCATCTTGAACAGTTCGGCCACTAGACAGACCATCGCTGCCAGCTGACTTGTTACACTTCAGCTGTTTGATGGCACCAATGACTTCGTCCAAAGATGACGGGGGCACTTCGTCATCGTCATGCTGGCTGTCGTAGGGCGGCTCTCCTCTGCTTCCTGCTTCTGCTCCGGTATCTGCTCCATTCAGGTGTCCGTCGAAGTAGCACTTCCACCTGTCGATCACCTCTCGCTCGTCCGACAGGATATCACCCTCCTCGTTGCGGCAAATGGCGGTCATGGGAGTAACACCGCTTCGTGCCGCATTTAGCATCCTGTAGAACTTGTGAGTTTCCCCCGGCTGCGATAGCTGCTGCATGAGTTGCTCATCCGACTCTTCGAAGCTGCGCTTCTTGTCCTGGAGGAGCCTAGTCTGCTGCCTCCTCAGTCGTCTGTAGTCTTCCACGTTCTGTCGGGTGTCGCGCTTGAGAATGCGGGTACGTGCGGCGTTCTTCTCGGAGAGTGCTCGTCTGCACTCATCATCAAACCATTCCTTCCTCTGGTTACGGGTCACGCGGCCAATTGTTCGCTCGGTTGTGCTGGTGATGGCTTGCTCCACCATACGCCAGTGGTCATTGAGAGACATCGCCTCGGTAGTGGTGTCCTCCGGTAGCGCTTCCCCAAGCGCGATTGCGAAGTCCCTCGCCACATCAGCTTGTCTCAGCCGATAGTCTCTAGAGAAACGGATAGAAACGTTCCTTAGCAATTCGTCTCTTCTATACAAAAACAGTAATGATAGATACACGTTTTTACTCGTTCATAACACTTTTTCCGTCACTGCTTACAAAGTAATTTTCGTAAAAATGATAGAAACTTAACCACTTTATCAACTAAGTTTGATATTGCTAGTCTGCAGGGATTTTTAACTAGTCAAACTAGAATTAGTAGCAGAGATTCTTCTTTTTTAACACAATGATTAAAGCAGTCTTGCAGGCCTACCACGCAACCTTGCTACTCCGTCCTTGCTACGGGGGGACGGGCCATACAAGATTTGAACCGCAGGTTTCAAAACCTTAAACATTAAAAGTCATGGAATTTGTTGGGTCTTGCAATTTGACGAGGCCGTCCTCAAGATAGTAGAGCTAGATATTGTGACTATGTTAGATTTGCTATACGCACTGCATCCCTTCAGGCGAAAGTTGCTATAAGAATCAAAACGTGCGTCCCAAAGAAACTGCCTCTAAATAAACGGTTTTGTACATTCGGAGCTTATGATAAACTTTGAAGATAATTTGTTTCAATTACAGCAACACATCAAACTCTCACAAAAAAAAACCCAATAGCAATTGAGAAACGGGCAAAGTTGTGAACTTCAAACAAATACTCAACTCTAGAAGCATCTTTTAATGACGTATTACGACTAGAGCACACCTTCTTCTCCCGCCAATCAACCAGCGACTGCTTGCCCAGTTCACAAGGACCTACAAAGGTTTGATCTCTTGCAATCTTCCAACGGAATGACTGAATGCCAATGGTAAATATTGATGCATTTGCTCGCTGTTACACTTAGTTGAGTTGATTATTTGCTCAAGTTGCTGGTTGACGGACTGACGGTACGCTACGGTCGTTTCACTTTCCCGACGGGTGCAGAGCGATCGATCCGACGACTGGCAAGGACAGCATAGAGGAAGAAGCTTTCCCAAATGCGTTGGACGAGAGAGCAAAAGCGATAAGGGAAATTTTAGTGTGGTTGTGTGTCTGTAAGAACGATGTAGATAGAGAGGGAGAGGGAATAAAGTTACAATTTTTTAACTGTGAACGGTTATAGCGCTTTTTACGGATTACGGTGAAAGATGTTGTGACGGTGGAAAGAAGTATGAGAATGGGAGGGGGAAGGATAAAAAAATAGATAAAACGATGAGCGTAGACTTCACTGTCTGTTAAGATTCTTTCCGGGTGCTTGGCACTTGGAACTTCGTACCGAAAGCCACTGATTTGTGTTGACACGACATCATGATTATCAAACATAATTTCAAAAATACACATTTACTTTTGCTTTCGCGTTCCGGTACGCGGCTCTCCAACGGCTTTGGTAGGAAGGAATTATGCGCAATGGGTAGGCGGCGGTGTCGGTCCCAACGGCTCGCCGATCCTTGCAGAAGGTGTGTTTTATGTTTTGCTCACAGCACGGATTTGCGCTGCTGTCATACTCCAAAACTGGTGATATTCAATTTCTTTTCAGCATAAACGTATACTAGGCGCGCTGCGACCACTATCTTCGACAGCTTTACCTCAAACTTTGTCGCAATTGCCTAAAAAAAGGAAACATAAAACTAATCTGCATTTGCGACCGCCGTGTGTGGTGGATGTATCGATCCGGTGCCAAGATGTTGTCATTTTGCAATCACTGCATAACGGGGACATTATCTGCACCGGGGTTGCTGTCCAAGCCTGAGCCTGCCCGGGGAGAAAACGCGCACCGAACACGGCGAAGAAAGTGTTCGCCATCACCAGATCCATAGCCGAGCTCGAGCTAGATGCGGCAGGTGTGAATGTGACATTATGCGGCAGCTAAAAACTACATATTCACCGGTACACCCACACAAATCTTCACACGTCCTGCACATCCTGCGTGCGCCCTGCTACCCTCACGGAAAACCGGTGGCCGACGAGTGTTTGTGAAAACTCGCCTCGCGCACCAGATGGTTTGTGACGGAGTTTTTGGAGGGGGGGGGGGGGCGAGCTTTTTGCAACTTGTTTTNTTTTTGGGGGGGGGGGGGGGGCGAGCTTTTTGCAACTTGTTTTTCAGTTCGATCCGTTCGAAATATGTCCCACCGTGACAACTGCGGCACTGTGACATGTGTTTGTGTTGGTGTGTGTCCCAAACTTCCTAACAAGTACCGAGCTCCGGGATAAAGCCCTGGGAGCGTTGGAGCAAGTACACACACAAAAAAAAACACGCATGTAGGGAAAGGTTCTCTAAAGTTTGGACCGGAGAGACAAATTTTAGCAGCAGCAAAACCAACTTGTTAGACATTAACATGATTACTTCCGGCTGGAGAGCTTGTTCTGTCAGGTTCTACAAATGTCGGAAAATGGGGAGGCATGGGGACGGGGCGACCGGGGGCTGAGGTTGAACCAAAAACCACAATGCTCGATTTACTGGCCGTCAGATGCAAGCGCAGAGCGCGTCCAGCCGTGCCGAGCGGGTTGTCTGACACATGCGGCGTAATAATAACCCGAAAACCCGTCCGGCTGCTACATCTTCACAATCGAACCGGATAGGCAAACACCGACCGCAAGTCACTAGTTTTGCGGTTAACCGTGGATGAATAAATTGAAATATCTTCCTCTCCTGTCGCTACGCACACGCGCTCTCTCTCTCTCTCTCTCTCTCTCTCTCCCTCGTACGGGTCGTTACGAATCAATCGTTCGCTTCATTGGCGGTGAATGCGACCCAGGTGAAGCCTTTGGTGATTAGAACCATCCGACTCGGCGTGATTCGCCCATGTCCGATCCGAACAACCAAATCTTGTTCTGCGAGCCTGTGGTAGAGTAACAGAGAGGGAGAGAGATGTGAGTAGTGTGTCCGGCGTATAAAAAACACAAGCGAAACACATAATAGATTTTTGCGGTTACAACTGATATCTGGACGAGCTGTGTGGTGAAGCCACACATGAGTGTTGCTTCGTGTGTCGCCCGTTACCAGTGGTGACCAACTCATCTGCGGCTAGCCTGGAATGATCTATTCGAACCGTTTGCAAAAAGAGCTGCCTCACCAACCGTACGACATCATCTTCTGTAGGTATTTGTGTGTGTGTGTATGTGTGATTGTACTTTTCCTTTCCCTACCAGTCCGAACAGTAGTGCTCAAATAGGAGCGAAAAAAGTAGTCATTAGTGGCGAAGGGCAATTAATCAACACAAACTCCGTTTTCCGCCTGTCGAACAATGGAGGCGACAGGGAGCAACAGACACACAAAGAGGAGAGCAAAAAAAAAAAAATACCACGAGACCCCGCCATTCTGAAAAGGTGAGCTCGGGGAGTCCTTTAATCCGAAGGGTTTTTCCTTTAACCCCGCTAAAACATCGCCGTTGAAAGAGGAACACGAAGAAAAGTGTGTAAGAGCTGAGAGGGCGAGAGATAGTGTGTTGGTAATTTTCGTTTGTTTTACCTAACCCAACCCGGCCGACGGAATGTTCTGTGTGGAGAAAATCAACTGCGCAAGAAAGCGTGCAAGCAAGAAACACCAACAAAAAAAAAGTATTAGCAGCACCCCCGGACCGATCCTGCACGGCGGGAGTGCGAAGGTGTGCGCACGGTTTAATGGAGTGTTCGGCAGTTTTACCACTCCGAGCCTTTTCGTGACCATGAGCTGCTAGAAAGCAGTGGAAGCACAAAAACAAAAATCCCCCAAGAACAAAAAAAAAAATAACACCAATACAGCATTCCACAGGGGGTGTTGGCAGTGACCAGCAAACGGTCAATGGTGAAGAAAATAATATGACAAAAAAAAACATTAAGTCCAACACGTAACCGACCAGTTCGGCAGCTCGGAACGAAAGGAAAGCAACGGAATAAAACACACCTCACCCGCGGCGGCAGCCGGATTTCCGTCCCAGCGCCGCGTGCAATGGGAAGTGGACACGAGAGGGCACGTAGCTCGGGCAGGTGGGGCAGAAGCGGAAAAGCGATCATTAATTTGCAGCTTCCGGTTCCCAGTGTGAGCTCTGGCTGGTGCTCGGTGCGCGGCCATGACGGAGCAGGAACTCGGTACTTTCCTCGGTACCCGAAGCTTCCCCTGTGGGGACACCTAACCCGTGACGGCGAGAGGTACGGCGCGGAGTACGCGAGGGTTATGGATTTTGTGTAAACGTCACCCACGGTCGATACGCGCAAAAGGGACCGCTCATCTAGGGACCGCTCGTGGCACATGGCTGGCAGATAAATCTTGCCCGCCTGTGTACGCCCGGTTTTTCGGGCAAAGTTGTCTCATTCGCGTTGGGAGCACTCACACTTGCTTTTTCCGGGGACTTTGGGGAGCAGCGAACGTCATCCCGCAGCCCGTGGTGGGCGAGATGAACGGCCCAGAACGCTAGCGGATCGTCCCCAGGATCGTCTCGTTTACCAATAAAAAAAGCACCTCCAAAAACGGTACCTCCATCAGGCAGACAACTCACACAACGGCAACGGCTTAACTGCCAGGTGCCAAGAGCTCATCCACAGGGGTTGCCGCCAAACTGCCAAGACGGAAAAGAAAACGTCCCAACTAAATGAACGTAACCAAACCGACTTGATTAACGGCAAACCGACCTCTTTGCTTCACCTCTCCGTACACCCTCCGAAGGAACCCGCCAGTTTTTGGGAGAAACTATTCCAAGAACCATGTTTTTGACGCTGTACGCATATTTATACGCTTATTGAGTGAACTTTGTGTCCCGACCCTTAGCAATGGGATGTTGATGCTGCTACTGCTGCTGCTGCTGCTGGAAACTATAAATTTTAATATCTCGTTAGTGCGCACAACTCCGGCAAGCGTGGGGAAACAGGCCCAGCACGAAATTTATGCCTCCGGCGAGACGCTTCCCGAGGGAATCTTTCACCCTGGGAAATTGGGGGAAGGGCAAAGGGATAGGGTTGAAGCGGCACTTCAACGACCACTTCTCGGAAGAATTTGGGTTTATGTTTACAAAAATTTGCCACCGGGTTGAAGGATGCTTGTCTACGGAGAAAGCATCTTGGCGCTTGGTCTTTGGGCCATCGTCTTGGGCAGCGTGGAAAAGAACTGTCTCCGATGCGATAACGCTCAGAGCGTCACGGTTGGCACTGGGCAGATATCAAAACTACCCGAATGCTCCAGAAATTTGACCACAATATCTTGGTACCACTCGGCGCAGTACCCAGCGTTAGTGGATGGAGCGTTCCGGGGGCGCGCATTCATCGCCATAGTTTCTCGCACCACCGACGGGTTGCGCTGGGTAACATCCCAGCTCGATTATCGTTCACCGAGCTTTTGCGCTCAAACTCTTTGATGATGAGTCCATCCAGCAACAAACTAGTGACTGACGCTGAGTGGATGGATGGATGGGTGAACGGGACGCTACCTTGGCAACGCTACGAATGTCTTCCCCGTCCCGACTTCCTGATGCCGGGACGAAGGAAGGACACGCTTGGCACAGTTAATTCGAGCTGTCGAGGTCATTGCTTCGATGATTACGTAAAACCTCCCACCACCAAGGTGCCACCGTCTTTAGCTTCCTATTAAGATCTTTCCAAAGAAACCTGGAGGAACTGAAAGCTAGGTAGAACACACAAAAAAACAGCACTCCAAGAATGTACACCTCCGTAAAAGTCACGCCAAAACATTTGGCGTGATTTTAAACGTGCTTACCCTTAACGCACCACCGTTTGCAAGTCAATAAGGGGAAATTATTTCCTCTCGCTTTGCCCCGCTTCAAGGCTCTCCTGCCCGCAGCAAAAGATAATCCCCTCCGGGCGGGAGGGGCCCAGGATTGCCGCTTGCGTTCTTACGCTAAATAATGGAAAATCCGGTAGCAAACAGGCTGGAAAATCAGCGCTGCCGCACTTGGCCGCTTTTCATCCCCCGGGGTGGGGCAGGCACGGCGAGCAAGGTAATAAAATTGTCTGTATGCAAATTTCGATTAATAAACTCCACGTTAAACGGGCACATATACATACACACATACATACACAGCGAGCCCATCGCTTCGATATGCTCCGGCGAGGATGAGATTGGGTACCATCGCTTGCCGAGGTGAGGGGAGAAAATAGTGGAGCCGTACCCGGCAGCGGTACCGTGTCGTTGCGCGTGGAATTCTAATAGGGCCACCGATTTGGCTTCGCCTGCACGCTGGGGCGTTTCGATGCTTTCGGTTTTTGCAAGCGGCTAAGGTGAAGCGTCAATCCATTATTATTACTGCGAATGAATAGCAGGCTGTACGCAAATGGAGTCTTCCGTTGCTGAAGCAGTGGGAAGAGGCAGCGTGAAAGTTTAGTATTTTAGGTTAAATTTATCGGAAATAAGAACTGTTAAGCTGATTTCATGCTTCAATGATTTGCTTGATAATGAAGGATTTTCAATACAAAACACTTATTTGTGATTTTTTGGTGAAATTGATGCCTAATATGTTGCATTATTTCTTCATCTGGCCAATTTGGAGATGTCTGCAGTTCAATACATCTATTTTGGAGGAGTCTGTATCTAGATGTACGAGGGTATAACACGGATAGTAGGTCAAAGTGATTTTTTCAAAATATTTCGTATTGTGTAATGTTCAAAATTTGGTTACAAGTTTATGAGATTTGTTTGTGAAATATATTATAATAGCGAATACAGTTCAAGCTTCCCAAAATTACTTTGGTGTACGTTTGATAGTGATTGTGCAAGAATATTTTTGCAGCCTCTCGACTCATGCAAAGCTGATGAATGTTTTACCCATCAAAAATATTTTGTAGTTTGGTCCAGTTAAATGCTATTATCGCTTCAAAAGTACCTCTTTTATAAATGACGTATATTTAGCACACATAACTATGAAGCTATCCAACAGATTCATGAATTGCTTAAGGTCTATTACGTAATAAGTTTGCCCTGGATCCCTGGATCAGCACACAAAACATTTGCATTGTGCTGCTATCGCTATTTGCACCTTAAGGACGCCCCGTTTGCTGCACGTGCCAAAGGCGCTGTGTACGTCCTGCTTCGTACTACTTTGCAGCAGAATGTGACAGTGTTCCCGCATGCGTGTGCTTTTATTTTTCAATCCTGTGTGCTATGTGTGCTCCAATACAGGCTGATCCATGATCATCTGCTTAACCGTGTGCGGTACGATCGAGAGGAAAGAAAGCAAGAGCGAAACAAAATCGCTTTTTTATTTGCTCGGTCGAAACTCCACCATGCCAGCTCACCGTACTACGGGGCTGTAATTGTGTCACATATATATTTACATAATCAGATTGTATTATACACTAATTTCAATGTAGTTTACCTACCCATTCCGTTTTGTTTTTTCCTCATGATGTTTTTTTTCTCTCCCTGGTTTGCCTTTCAACCGGTCTTGCTGTCATCGTGCATTGGACGGAAAGCCGAAGACCGAGTGCATTTTTATCACCCTTGCGGCTACCGGTGGAAAGTTTACGAGTGTCCTGTGGCTTTGAAAGTGAAGCAGTAGTGCAAAAAAAAAAAAACACCAGTTCATAATCTCTGTAGGTAGTTTTTAGCTGATCTTTTGCACTGGGAATGGTGGAAGTTGGCTAGTTCACGTGTGTTCATTTTTTTGTTTCAAGATTATAATTAAAACCTTTTTAATTTGTATCTTATTACACGGATGAGTTTACCTATAGTGATACGTTTTCAAGGATAAACATGTAGCAGAAAACAGTTCATTAGCAAAATCATGCTAGAGAGGTTATTATTATATGCATTCTATTGAGAGCATTTAATTATAAATATGTTATTTTCTATTTGGCCTAGGAAATTGAATTTAATCTACGATTCAAAATACAACGATTCCTGTCAACAATTGCAAGAGAATCTTTGTTAAATGAAATAAATAGCCGCGTGAAGCCTGGAAGCTGGCATTATCTTGAACCCATAGTTTTGAAACGTAATAAAACGTTTTATAAATTGTTATTGATTTTTTTCAGACATGTTTCATCGATTTAAGTTTTTTTTTGTGATTGGACTTTGTGAAAATTCATGTATGCTTTAAGGTCCTTTCAATTATACAACACAATTTCAATCTTATTGGCTTTAAAGACATGAAGATCACATGAATTTTGGCGTCATTACTTGCCGCTGCAAAGCCAGTGAACGCGATGTCTGCTTCCTGATATGTTTGTTCACATTTCCCAGGTACTATTTCAGTATTTATTCCTCACGGTCAAGCGGACTCAGCGATGTAACGACTTTAAGAGTAGCCATCTTGATTTCCATCAATATTTTGAGCTTCTTGTCGCTCAGGCTCGTCGGCCATTCGGAACTGCGTTGTCTTTGGAACTGGGATGCACTGATTGTTGTCTAACAGTTTCAAGATGTTGTAAATGCCGAAACTGGCTTGTACGACGTCTACAAACTGAAGCACGGAGTCCATTTTAGACGCTACGAGGAGTCGTTGTTTGATCGCGCTCGCTTCTGAATGATGTTGCTTCCCTATTTTACCATCAATGAAGTGGAATTAAAGTCATCCCGAAAAAACTGATCAATATGAAAGATGTTGAAGGATGACCCGTTACTTCAAAGAGAACCTCAGTGACTCGAGACTCGTTTGATCATGTATATTAGTAATATCTGGAACTTTCCATAGCATAGAAAAGTACTTTATTTTTATGATACTTATTAATTAGATAAAAAATAAGTGTAAAATGTTAATGAATGCTTATCCAGCTATTATACACTAGGTTTTAGTGTGATCGCACTAAACGGTTCAAGTAAAACTACACACAATCTAGAACGAATCGCTTAAGTTAAGGACTTTCATGCCCCAAATTACCTAATGAATGATGGTTAGCTCATGAAATGTGGTATGTTCTTATGTTTTGTTTCTTCTTTAACGTATTTATAACATGCATAGTTTTAGAAGAAGGTGTTTGTCATTTAGATTTAGATTTTAGTCGTTTAGATGAAAGTGTGTGTGCAAGTATGTCATTTGTAAATTTCTTGTTTCATAGGATATAAGAAAAAACAACAAATGTCCATCAATTTGAAGGGGTTGCAAAACCCTTCCTATCCTTATGCTTACGCCGTTGGTTGAAAAAGCTTGGTGCGGGAAAGGATAAGCATGGCCCGTCCGCAAGTTCCAAAAAAGCAATCCAATAAGTCAGTTGGTTGACCACCACCTCCCCCCCCAACTCTTTCATCGCCCTTAAAAAGGACCCGCAATAAAGATCGATTAATGATCTCAGCAGTTTGACTCGGCGGTAAAGTGGTGTTCCACTGGTTAGCAGGTCCGAGACTGGATGGACAGGATAGCACACACACACACACACATACACAAACACGCGCGTCCGGCAAGCAAATTCGTCAACGAGAACGAAACGAATTCCCTCCTATTCCCTGGGTTGCTCTAGGGTTTGCGGGCGATATACATATTCTCCGTCACGTCATCAGGAGCTACATGGAAATGTTCATCGCTCAGCTTCTTGTCACATCCCTTACGGCTCCGGTGACATGTTTCACTCCTGCCCTTCTCTTTCCTCCTCCTCTTATTCACTCACTCAACTCCCCCCCCCCTCCAGTGTTGCGCCATCTAGCGTGAGTGGTTGTGTCTGTGGGACCATTTTCAAGAAAGAAGCTGCCACCATCTTGCACCAGGAAATGAAAGCTGATTCATCTTCCACCCGCTTCGCCCGCTGTAGCGTTTTATATGTGTATGAGTGTGTGTGTGTGTGTGTCATCCGATTTTTTGGGCTTTGCTTCAAATTAAAGCAGGAGAGAAAAAAAAGAAGGGAAGCAAAGCGAGAGGGTTGCCGAAATGTGTCGACAAGTTGTAAAATGGACAAGTTTTCTTGGTTGATTTTTCCTGCTAGTATCATTTTTCACCACATCCGATGTGTCGGTGCCGCTAGGCAGATGGCTTTTACAGCACAAAGAGGAGAGAGAGAGGGAGGGGGAGAGAACTTTTGAAGCAGCAGGCGGATGGATGATGAAAGCGGCCGGAGATGCGGGCTAGTAGTCAATCTCTCAATTCAGGTTCGCCCGGGAAAAGGGCCTTGGGCAGCAGCTGACATCCGTCCGTGGTGCCGGAGATAGTTTATTTTACTTATATATTTTTTTTTTAGGTGCCAAACTGAAACTGCTCTTCATTTCCTCGGCTTGCAGTGGGCGAAGCGTTTCGTGCACTGGGTTTATATGCATAAACACTGCCGAATCTTTTGCCACGCTCGCTCCGTGCGCTTCACCATTGGCAAGAAGTTGTCTGAATCGAAAGCATGCAAAGCTAACGTTATTCGATTTTCAGCATTTTCTCACTTCCGCTTTCGTTGGTACACTCTTTTTAAAAATTTGTTTTTTTGTTCATTCTCTCTTTTATGTATTTATATCCGTCGGTTTTTTCCCCCGTGTTTATCTCGTGCTTTTAAATGGTGGTTTATATTTCGTCCTGGAGCCCGATTCCGCACAGCGGTACGGCGCTGATCCTTGGTAACTCAATTTGTATGTAGTTAAACTATCCCGGCGCTATAATGACATTAGTTGCCGTTAACCACGTGTCGGCCGAGTCTATGGGTACAGTGCAGTAGAAATATTATTTAAAAGAGATGCCGTTTTTTTTTAAATAAAATAACAAATCTCATTTTCAGATTTATACTATTAGCACTGATACATCTTACACAATGGCGTACACAATGTTTCGCTTACAACGAGCGAAGAAACCCCGTTGCATCCATCCGCTCGCCCGCAAACTAATTAATGGGAGTAATGGAAGCTGATTGGAACACAAAAACACAAACTGTTCGTTACCTTCATTACCTATCGGCTATTTATTTATCCCGGATAGTTTATCCGCTTCACGGGCTCACCGTGGCGCCGAGGAACGGGACGCCCACCGCCCAGAGGTGCACCGAGTGAACCCTGGGCCCATGAATAACACATTAATGAGCAAAACACTAAAAGGTTCACACAATTTTTAATTAGATAATTATAAGATTCAATTCGCAGCGCCGGATCCAGTGCCGGAGCGGTTCACCCGACGCAGAACAGTATAATGTGCTAGAGCAAAGAGAAAGCAAGAGAGAGAGAGGGAGGGAGAAAGAGAGAGAGAGAAAGTAGAGAGGTAAAAACTTAACCCATCACAACGCTATCAGTGTAGATGGAAAGAGTTTTGCAGCCGTAGGAAAATTGTTCCATCCGTTGGATTTGCCCTGCCCTGTTTTCTACGCCGTTTTTTTTCCCTCCATCCCGTGTATGAGTTGCAGATTTTGCTTTTTTTGTGTGCCTTTTTTGCTGTTGTTCTTGCAGAACGTACCTGTAAGATCTGGTGAGCTGCAGTGGGCAAAAGGAAAGAGCGATTGTGCAAGGCAAGTGGCCGCGAGAGTGTGTAAGTGCCTGTTGCTGGCAGGCTGGGGAGGTAAATGTTTTTCACCCCCCCCCCCCTGCTTGCGCGTGCCGGATGGTGCAAAATTTATCTCATCATTCAAACTTTTGATTAGCTTGCTTACCAATGCGCAATCGGCAGTGCAGCTTGTGGAAGGGCCGAGGGGATGTGGGCAGGATTTAAAGAGAGTTTGTGTAACTGAATGTTTTTACAATTGACCCCCCCCCCCTGCCAGGGGAGTTCATTATAGTTAATTATTGCAGCATAAAATTGTGATAATATTGCTGGAATTGCTGAGAATGCATTTCATGCTTTTACAAAGAATTGAGTTTCCGTGGAGCAAATAGTGTTTTTTAATATATTTTTTAAAAACTGCAAAAACTTCTCTACAGTAGTTAGTAATAAAAAACTGCATCAAAATACATTGTATGTTAGCGGCGCAAGGCTTCTGTTCTTGCTTGCCGTTCATGTTTTTGTGCAGCACAATTTCAAAATACACAGTCCAAACAAACGCACACCATTCAACCGCAGCATGGAAAGCCCTTAATTATCTAATACCTCTTCGTGAGCGGGTCCCCCGAGGTCGGGACTGCCGGGACACAGCGCCTGGAATCTCGCCACATCCCGACGAACGTAGCTCTAGCTCTAGCGGGCCACCGTCGCTCCGGCCCCGGGAGTTAATGTGATATATTGATTTTAATTAAAATTGACACATCTGTGAGTTTGACGAGTCGAGTGCGGGCAGCACGGCTGGCAACGGCTTTGCTAATGCACCTTCCCAATCATCTCCGCACGCATGATACACCTTGAGCCGGACAAGGGCAAGCGTTCGGAAAAAGCGCCCCCCGGACACGGTACACGGTTTTATGGCCCATCATTTCCATTAGTCCCGAGCAAGCTTATTTGAACGGAGAAGCGGAGGGAAGGGAGCAGGGGAGTGAAGAGGTGCTAGGGTTTCCTTTTTCTTTTTTCGGGGGCTCGTTGGTGGGAAATTTAAAATGACAGTTCGGCACCGCCATGTCAGCTTGCTTCGCCCCGTGCCGGGGGCGAGCACACGGGAGGATTCCGTCTCCAAGAGCCGGTGACGATGAAGTCAATAAATTTATCGATTTATGAGCCTGACGCGCAGGCATTAATTATGCAGCCCAGCCCCGGCCGTGTACGAAACGGCGACACGGCGTGACATTTATTCGCATCCCGCTGCACTCTAGCCAGCGGCAGGCAGCTGCACCGGCTCGCGAGGCATGCGAGACACAGTGTGCCATTTTCTGCACACACGACCGTAAACCGCCCGCTAATGGACCGATGATTGATAGATGGGAGGGTTTTTTTGTTGCTTGCTTCGGGGAAGCCGAACGGGGTGCACTTGGAGGGTTCCGGGTTTTGCCGCCAGTTGGTTATTAACCTTCGCCATCGATTCGGAAACGATTTAGATGATCAACCGTTAGCTTCGAACAGTGGGGCAGGTTGGGATGGTGTGAAGTGTTAATGGCTGGCTCACATGTTTTTTTTAATACTTCTATCGTGTCTTACCTCAGCATTACTTGGGTGTAAATAGTAGGCATGGGATCACTGGAAGAAGCCTGCATCGCACACTTTAGTGCACTGGAATGAAATGATATTCACGTTATCCTTGGAATCTTTTTGATTACTTCGGATAAGGCAGGGCTCGCCAACGTCCACCTGAAGTTCATCCGACTCGCGACAACATTTTGAAGTTTCTGTTTGAATGAATTAACAACAGTAGGAGTAGTACCTCTATACATTTGAATCTGATCTAAAATCTGATCACACCAGATGGCACATTGACAAGAGATGCATATTAACGAGTTTACTTTAGTACCAGAATATATTTCTTTGTGAAGAGTTATACTTACCTACTTACTTATCCGGCGCTACAACCGCTTTGCGGTCTTAGCCTGGGTTATCTCGGCCTTAATAGCGGATGTCGTCACGCCATTTTGCCACCTCAATTTGGGCCTACCACGACTCCTCTGTCCTTGTGGACGGCCTAAAAAGAGTTTACGGGTTGGGTCATCCGTTTCCATGCGTACAACATGGCCAGCTCACCGGAGCCTGGTGAGCTTGATACGCTGCACGACAGTGAGGTACGGCTTCTCCATTGTCCTTCCACACATACGGGGCCAAGGATCCTTCTGAGTATAATCCTCTCAAACGTGTCCAATAGGATTTCGTCAGATTCGTCAGAACAGTGTCCATGCCTCAGAGCCGTATGTGAGTACCGGTACTGTATGAGTGCTATACAGCCCCAGCTACGTCCGTCGCGACAGGTTTCTTGAGGTGAACTACTTTCTCAATTTGATCTTTGCCTCTTTTATCTGCAATTCGAGGTTCTCTGCCAGGGACCTCCTCGATACCATGGTAGGCTTCTGCTACATAAGAGAGCCGCAGACCAATGAAGTCTGGCACAGACCTCTGGTGGAAGCAAAAGGCCCTGAGAGTCTTCCATCCATCATATGCGGCATTTAAGTTTTAAGAAGAGATGTCGTGTCTGTATTTAGCCATCTTCTCCAAGATCTACCACATGGTGAATATCTGATCAGTGGTTGAAGCTCTTTTTCTGAATCCTCTTTGATAGTTTCCAACTATCTCTTCGACGTGCGAGACAAGACGATCCTGAAGGATCAGGGAGAATATTTTATAGAGTGTATTCTTTGTGAAGATTGTCTCGTTTATTTCAATACTGTTGTTCTGCAGCTTGATTAGTCTGTGTCTGGGGGCCTTCACGATTCTAGTCAGTTTTTTGTATGGAGTTTGACAGTTGGAGGCTGAAATCATGTAAACACTCCATACAAAACCACCCAAAAAACTAGCCTTCAATTTGCAGTTTAGATTATTCTAGCCTCAAAGCTAGAATTAGATTCGAGTACCTGCTCGAAAACACGGTGTTGTTTACATTTACCCCAAGGTGCATTAAAGAGATCAGGTGGTGGAATCTAGAATCAAAGTGTATGTAGTCCAGGTGGTTTCATAGTATGTTTTTTAAAACCAAATTTGAATATCACTTTTTGATAGGATGGGTGAAAACTTTTGTTCAAACAAGCTTTCTTGACGCTTGACGAATACTCAAAAAACTCTTAAAATCTTCATTCAGAAGCAGAAGCGATAAAAATCAGCCTACTAAATTCATATACCTTGGGATAAGCCCACCTGTATATTATATCCACTTAGAGAGCTGCTCGAAAACTGCTATGCAATACAAATAGCTGACAGGCTGAAATTTCAGCCTGCGAACTTAAAACGGAAAGGGCCCCTCTGTCAGTTTTGATTTAAAATTATTTAAATTAGCTTTTTAAACTAGAGTTTTGCTGAAATCTGTTTGCTTGATTTGAAATCATGACACCATACAAGAATGCCTATTCTGCTATGGATAACCAACCCGCAGCCTTTTAAATTTCTTCAATCTGACTCTTTCGTAAAAAAGTTTGCCGATCCCTGGTTGAAGGCCACATCTATCCAGCGCACCATACCTACGCGCCTGAATATCACATCTGCGCTGCTGTTTGCTCATAAAAATACAATGCAACAACATTTGAAAGATATAGCGGCACAGATAAGGCAGCGCATCGGTCGGCACATGTTTTTTGCGTATTTAAAGTTTCAAACGTCCTATCAAACAATCACCGGCAAGCTTTGGCAAGTCGGCATCGAGGCGAAGCCTACTGACAGGTTAAATGATGGACATCGCACTAAATCACTGGACTGCGCTGCAAAGCGCACTGGAGATCAACTGCTGTCGCATCCAACCCGTCCAGCCGGCCGACGTGCGCACGTTGAATCGGGGTGCTACGTGTTAGGCACCTGGATGGACAACGCTTGGCTCGCCCGGCGCAATATTAAAAACCCGGCACACTGTAAAAATGACTGTCTCATCCCCGGAGGCAGAAACGGCTCGAAAAGAACAATGGGCTGGTCGGATGACGCTTCCGTGCCCGTGCAAAGGGCTCGGTTTGAGTGTGTGTGTGTGTGTGTGTGTCTGTATGTCTGTTTGTCTGAGAGTATGCATGGTGGGATGTACAACTGTTTTATCCCCGAGCTTGTCACGAGCAGCGCACTTCATTTATCAACCGATTCTTTCGTCTAGTGTTGTAAACACAGGCCACGGTCGTACGATTCGTCCGGCACGTGGGCAGAAGAACATCAACAGCAACAAAAAAAAAAACACTCTGTAAAACAATACAAAGCGCTAAGAACAGGGAAAGCCAAATGTAAAGCCCCTAGAGGGTGGGAAATGCCGGGTCCTTGACGCTGCAACTCCAACCAAAACGTTGTGACAAGTGCTGATGCTGGTAATCTTTGTCGCTCTTTTATTTTCGCTATTGCAGTCGTTTGTTTTGCCCCGGCGCCAGCGTACCGTGCAAAATGTTTTGTAGCGCTCGACTGTGCGCCCTTAGAAATCAGCGACCCCATTCAGTCCCGTTGGGCGTCGGCACTTAGGGTGATCTTAATCCTTCATCAGCCCGGCACCCAGTGGCAGTGCTGGCGTAGGGGGGCTAGACTAGCACGGAAGCTGTCGGAATGGGGAAGCACGGCTAATCGTATTGATGGAGCGAGCTCTGGGGCACGCTCAGCTGCCCTAAGTGACGCTTCACTGCCCTCTGTTGGGATGGTTTTGATTCGCGAACCGATTTTGTTACCAAACGGCAAGATGTGTCAACCCAACTGCATACATTTAGGCGTTGCATAGCACTGGCCGTATAGTGCGCGCCTGAAGTTATGCAACATATACCACACAGCTTTTCTGTTTATTATCACGAGTCTAAAGTGAAAGCAATCAAACGATGAATACCAGTAAATGGTATTTGTCTAGCACTAACGATTTACGCTCATGCTGTTTGCGGTTTGCATACGTTTTTTTTAAAAGAAAGATGCCACCGCTGCATCGTATTTGCGAAACCGGATCGACTTGACTTCTATCGTTCATTTTACCCGCCTTGAAACACTCTTCAATCGAATCGGGTCAGCGACGAAAGACTGGAAGGAACGAAAGCCAAGCCGTCCCTTTCCGATGGGAAACGAGCTGATTGACGCTAGTCGATTGGAAAGCGCTCACTCCATGGCCGTATCGTCCCATTGCATCTTGGTCGCTACAAATCTCATCAACGAGCCACTTCTCACTGACGACTGATGATTTCACACGAGAATAGAAACGGGTGGGCAGCACAAAAAAAAAAAAAGCGCAGACAACACAGAGCGGAGGCCATGGCGCAGAAGACAAAATCCGATGATGGCGTGGTCGGTAAGAGATTGTCACAATATTGCTGGAATTTATTGCCCCAAAATGAAAACATCATGTAAACGGACCGATGTCGACGTGACCCCGCCAAGTAAAAAGGATTGCACAAAACACCATCAACAAATCGGATCTCGAGGGCCAATCTCACAGACACAAACACAGAGAGGGGGAAAAGCCCCCGAACCGAAGTTTAGAGATGTGAAGGAAGGGAGCGAATCGGTTGGGCGTTGTGTGGGAGGATGTGGGTATGGTTCGAATGGAATTTGGAGTGGTAAGACACGAGCGATAGAGCGATGAGAAAAGAAGAGGATGGCGGAACAAAACAAAAAGTCACACCAGGAGACAAACAGAATCACAATCAGATGCTCCACTACCTCGACAGCACGAATCGAACGAGCAGGCAAGGGAAGGCAAGGTGTGATTTTCGGTTCCGAGAATGGTTTTCGGATCCTGTCAAATGATAATGATGTCGAGTGGTTGCCACTATATCTCTGCCCGTGCCCTTCCCTCCGCTCGTTTCGTCTGTTGTTTTCTTTTCTCCCCAGCTCTTGCTTTTGTGTTAGAGTTTCTTTTCCCAAGGAACTTCACCTTCCCATGTTCGTTCCCTCGGTGCTGTTGTTGTCTGCAGCGCGGTCCTTGGGGTGACTTTTTGACATGGCTGTGGACAGCGAGTCCCACTTTTTTCCACATTTTCCCCCATAGTCCTTGGAGGTTTTTTTTTCTTCTACCGGGAAGGCATAGGGGGAAGGAACCTTCACCTCAATGGTTGTTTTATTCTCTCCTTCCTCCTCCCGGAACGTGCACGATGCACGATACTGACAGATGAAAGGATTGAGATGAAAAAACAATTCTGCGACAAAAACGCGGGCGCTGGACGAGCGGTTTACTTTGTTTGTGAAGCCAAAACCAATAAACATCTATTTTCCCTTTTTCCGATTGACATGGTTGGGGAAGGTGTTTTGTTTTTCCTTTCTGTTTTGGTTTGGTTTTGTCACAACGGGTTTTGATTTGCTCTAAAGCCGGGTAACCAGTGCATTGTGGGTTGCGGGGATGAGGAGCTGTTTTCAAAGAGTCTAATATTTGTTTTCCCGAGTGCCCTTGAGTCATGTGACTGTTTCATTTCCGATGCACAAGTGTTTGCTTAGCGTGGCAGGTGACAAATGGAGAAACAGGTAGGAACCTTCAGAACAGAGAACAGAGCAGATGTTACTAGAGAGAAATGTATTCCTAGTTGGAAAATAAATTAAAGAACGAGCAAGATTACTTTATGTTCTAATTAAGCATAATAGTTGTAAGACATGTGCTATCAGGTAAGCTATTGGAAACAGTTTTTTAAGGCACCAAGAAATGTTCCTCAAACTCAATCTCGATCCACCATGTTAAAAAATGTTGCTGATTGACACTTTTCAAAACCTCTACAGCATAATTGTAGAACAACAACAACATTGTCACTTTTCGACGCCTGATTACAATGTTTCTCACGGTTTTGTTTTGTTATTTCACGAGGATTTTTCAATGCTTCCCAACATGTTTGAAGTAGTCCCACAGATTATTGGGCAAAATTAATTTGAATTCCCATAGATTAATTTTATTTAGCAGAACAAAAATTTAATCACTTGACTCACTTAGCTTAGCTTAGTGTTTGCTGAAACAATACCAATACACCGTTATAACGATTGAAAGATATGTCCGAGGCTAGCAACAAATCGTGGATTCTATTAATTTCGGGAGGCAAGAAATCAAATAGCATGAGAAGGACCGTATTAACACAATCGTTAGTAGTGGTAGGTATAACAAAAGAGATGTCTAATCTGAGGTATTCATTGTACTGAGTCAGTGAGTCAACTCATCATGTTTTCCTAGTTCAACTCATTCGGAGAGAGCAGTCTGCTTCATTTTATTCTTTAACCGAACAACTGTTGTCGGTCAAGACTTGCCTGTACACCTAGGCTTGGCTTTCAGTGACTTGTAAAAATATATCTCTCTGTCCCTCTCTCTAGAGTTAGGTTGAGCACATCGTCGTGACATGGCCCGGTCAACAATCGTTCTCTAGGATGCTCCGTTCCTGGCTGCAGCCTTCCATCCATGTAGACACCCGATCTCCGACAGGTCTTCACCTGATCCAACCATCGAGCTCGCTGTACTCACCTGCACCTCATGCCGAGCTGCGGATCGCTGCCGAAAACCTTCTTGGTGGTGCAAGAGTTCGAAATCCTCATAACAGCTCAGCAAGCTCGTGGTACATCCTTCACCTCCACGCTCCTTGCTTGAACACACCGCCAAAAATGGATGCGTCGCTCAAACACGCCCAGATCGTAGGCATCTTCCGCTCGGATTGTCCAGGACTCGTGTACGTAGAGGACCACCGGGCGAATCTATTTGCGATATACGTCACAGTTCGTGCGGGCTCGAAGTCCATTAGAACTCAGCAGTCGCTGAAGCCCATAGTATGTGTGATTCCTCTGTACGATGCGTCTCCGGATTTCACAGATGATGTTGTTGTCCGACGTAATGACCATCCCAAGATAGCAAAACTCCTTTACCACCTCGAGAGTGTCCCACAGCTTCCCAGGTGATCTGAGCCTCCAACTAAAAGGTAGTTCGTTTTCGACGCATTGATCCTCAATCCAATTCTTGCTGCTTCGCGTTTGAGTCGGGTGTACGCCTCACACATCTTCGCCAAGACATTGGAGGTAGAGGATTGGGCCACCGATGTTGTTGTCTAGTCTCGCGCTTCTTTTTTGCTTCATTCTAGGGAAGTAGTACCGTTGCATGATGTTCCATAGCTCATTCCGGTCTATGGTGTCGTAGGCCGCCTTGAAGTCCATGAACTCCATGGTGGTGAGTAGGGATCTGGTGCTCTCGGCACTTCTGGAGGGGGCGCAAAGGATTTGTTGCAAAGGGCGCAAGTCTGCAGAGCATGATCTGGGACAGGATCTTATAGGCGGCAATAAGAAATGTGATGGCTCGAAAGTTCGAGCAATCCAGCCTGTCGCCCTTTTTGTATACTGAGTGAATGACACTCAGTTTCCACTCCCCTGGTAGTTCCTTGTTCTCTTAAATTCGCACGATCAACTGATGCGTTTCGACGGTAAGCCCCTCCGGTCTAGTCTTGAAGAGCTCGGCAGTCTGGGGAGAATGGTCTCGCGAGATATTGTCATATAATCAAAACATTCAATTCCACAAAGAATAGTAGACTCACAAGGTAGAATACAAGGACTCAATTTCTCAAAGGTCAAAAGAGACGAAAATCGTGAAAGAATTACCTGTAACTTCGATAGAGCGTTGCCGAAAAACTGAGGTGGTTTTACTCCGAAATAGATTGGTTATATTTTGTTGTTTTGTTTTTTTTGTCCTTCACTGTAGGAACAACGGTTTCCCAAGTAGGACAGTCGCATGTCGTATTATTGTCGAATCTTTTATTGAACTTTTTTTTGGAAAGGGTAAACAGCCACTCTTTAAAATGTGTCACAAACCACACCATTAGTCATTAGTACTGTCAGCTGTCATAATAATCACTTCCGATTAGTGTTGTCTTGCGGTTGGAGACGCTACACAACCTGCCACTGTGAGCCGTAACCACACTTTCCCTGCTCGCTCGATTCCAGCAAGCCGAAAAACCACTTGTGGGAGATACACACAGATAATAGACGGTTGAATTTTTTGCATGTTGTTACCAACACCAAAGAACGCAAAACATATGTACCAAAGTGCAAGTGTCGGGTTTGGCACGGGGCAAGGATTTGCTTGGCGTAGCGTAACGGAGTGAACCTTTCACCATTCTTGTCCACTGCAAACCCTTTCCTTTTCTTCTCTCCTCTGTGTGGCATCGTTTCTGCCCCCCGGAACTGCCCAGAAACGGCACGGTGAGGTAGCTGACCGACTGGGCTCTGCCCTCCCCACTCTCACCTCTGCTCCAAGAGGTGAAGTGTCCCTCCGGAGCGGAGAAGAGCGATCGCAAACCCGTAACCGGATCGTGCCCATCTCATCCGTTTTTCCTGCCCCTTCATATCCACCCCTTCCTTCTGTTACCAAATTTTGTTCCACCCTCTCCAAAAAACGGAGAAAATCGCAAGCCGGAATAAGTGACGACAAGGGATTTCGTGTAAAATGCTACCTTTTGAATCCGAACAAAACTGAAATTGGAATATTTGCATACTTTTATTTACTTTAGAATTGTTTTCCCCGAAAGCCTTCTGCTGCCGCCCCGCGCTTCCCCTGTCCTGTTGCAGCAGCGCGTCCCTTTTGTGTCCGTACTTGGGTGAGTATTTTTTGTACGTGTTTTGTGGGTGCCGCTGCGTGCGTGAGAGCGAGCAAGCAAAGGGGCTGCTCGTGGGCAGGTTTGGGCAAAGTTTTGCCCTTTTCGATTGGATTTGTGTGTACACATGTGGATTGGAAAGTTGGGCCGAAGACGGAGGGATCCGTTTCCGCCAGCGCCAAACCTCTGGCACCTTCGCACCGAGGGGCCTATTCGAGTGGATATTAATTTCCACTGAGTGCCGAGTGCACTCCGGCACTCCCGGGTGAACGTTCATCATCGTCATGCCCATTGCCACGGCATTCTCTTCCCACCATCTCTAATTCTAAGGGGTTCTGAGTATTCCCGAACTTGCTGTAAATATGGGCCAATTCTCCGGTGGGAGCATCAATATGGTACTGCCGGCATGCGGGGGCTGAAACACTGCCGAAAGGTTAATAAAAAGGCACAAAGGCGCACAAAGTGAAAGTAAGAGAGAGAGAGAGAGATAGAGAGAGAGACAGAAAGAGAGGGGAACGTTTGGGAATCAATTTCAGGTCGGGTCGGCATCCTGCTACCAAGGGGGTTCGGTTAAGTTATGTTTGCGTGGACTACTCCACTTAGCGCAAAGTTTGCGGAGGTTAAGTTTTAAACTTTTCCGCTTTACGCTCGTTGGCAGATATTGCACTAATAGGTTATCTAACGGGCATTCGGACAATTGGCGGCACACCGGTGGAGGTGGTTCGCTTTGCCTTACCTGCCAAGACACGACTGCCAAGCAGTACTTGACCTGGCTTTGGTCGTTTCTCGTTTGGCAAGGATCAAACAATCCTTCCCCTTGCAAAGATAAGCGTCCGGTTTGGGCGTCTCCTTCCCCGTGCATGAGGGTGCTATTATTTGCCCACATCGTTATGTTGATTGCATGAAGGTAATTGTGTTAACGATGCTAACTAAGTGCGTAATTGAGAAAAGAGAACACCCTTTCAACAGCAATGCAAATCGTTGGGAGGAAGTAGCTTTTTAGGAATAGTTGATGAGGAGTGTAGCATTGAAAAAACTGAAAAAATCTAATTGGCTAAGGGCTGGATAGGGCTTGCACATAAATTAGTTGAGCGTATCTAAATATACACCCTGGGTTACTCCGGTCCAGAGCGCCTACAGGTATGTAATTTGTCTCATTACTTTTGTAAAACATATTAACTATCTCATCAAACAACATTGAGTTCAATAGAATACTATTACTGGAAAAGAACTAAGAACCTACTGCAGAATCTTGCATGTTCTTTTTTTGTAGATTCGTTGGCGTTGTCGAATTATTTTTATACCGTTTTCGAGCTCAAGTTAACAATGTTAAGGTGCTTTTGAATATTGTTCTACCGTAAGTGAACATTTGACGTCCCACTGAAATTCTGATGCCTTTCTGAACATTGTTCAATCGCAACAAAACATTTGATTTCCCTGATATAACCGTACCTTTATATTACCTGGGTTCGTTTCTTCTCTGTTCATTTTGTTGAAATTAAATTGCTTGGAGCTTCGGTTTAATTAATTTAGTAAAAATTTAACAGGCAATTCTTAATTTTGAAGATATTGGGAAAAAATTGGGCAAATAAATTCAATCTATTTTTGTAAATGAAGGCCAAAGTGTCTACTCCATGAAGCAAACGGATCAACTTAAGGGTTTCACTTGTTTAGTTACAATTGAACGAAGTTGAGATAGGCATCAGTATTTCAGTATTAGAAGTCAAATGTTTACTAACAGTAGAACAATGTTCAAACATTGTTTTTTTTTGGGCTCAAAATCGGTGTAACTTTCAAACCCAATCGAATCTTTTTAATCCCATCAACGTGTTGCATACTTTCTGGCGCCTGGCAAGAATCCTTGGCACATTTGCCAACCGTTCGGCAAAGGTCCATTAAAACTTGAAACGGTTTTAATCGCAGCACAGATCGACAAATGTCTCCAAATTACTTTAGCCTGCGCCCAAGCAAACAGAACCAATCAGGCAGAAAGAATGCGATCGCTATGTCTGCCAAATGTCTGGGCCAAAGTTTGCGGGCAAAAAAGGAAATCAACCCCAAGACCCGCTGCAATCCTGCAATTCGCTTTTACCGTATATTTTTTTTTTGCTTGTTTTGTGTGTGTGTGTGTGTGTGCAAAGAATTTTCGGAAATATACCATTTTCTTTTAGCAATCAGCGCTCATCTGGGGCTATCATTAAAAAGTCATTAAAATTTTATTTCATCCAATTATCCGCTCTGCGCCGGGCACAAACGATTGCACTTTGCACCGGGTACAGCCGGAGGATGGGGAGGGATTTTCCTGCAACCCGATTGATTCATGCGCTCCCTGTGTGGTTCTGGCCGGTTTGGCAGTCGTTTGGCAGTGACAATTGCGCACCGTGCTCCCCATGGTTACACGCTGACATCAAGTGGAGTGGAGCGAATAGTAGAGTGAGAGTGATAGAAAGGGAGTGCTTAAAGGGTCCCGAGCCAATGTGCCAAATTTCCATCTCCGGCGCTGATGCGCTGATTTGTCCGTTAAAGTGATGGCCGTGGCGATTGCCAGTGTGACACTGGCGAGAAGTCACATTGCCTCCAGAAGCGAAATCTAATTTGTGGTCCTCCGGAACCCATTACCGAAATGGCAGGAACGGCGTGGATGCAGCTGGGTAGCTCCATTAAGCCGTCGGAACGCCAAAGTCACACACAAACACACACACACAAGACAAAAGGGGATAAAACACTCACCTACAAACACACCCACATACTCACTGACACGTAGACATATGGGAACGAACTGAAACGACATCGAAATGAGAATGGAGTCCAAACACTTTGTAGTTCGTACGGCGGCTGCTGCTGCTGCTGCTGCTGCTGGAGGTTCCACCGCTCTGAAAGGATGCCGGAAGATGCCTTGAGTGCGGGGCTGGTAAACAGAAACGTGAAAGCAATAGCGCACCGGCGAACCGGCGCTGAAGAAGCTACAATAATCCAGGTCGTGCTAAATCGAGTTTTATCCCGGAGGGTGGCGTGGGGTAGGGTACGTCCCGGGCACTACGTGTCAGCTGGCCAGCTGGTTCGCCGTTGCTTCCTGAACGGTGGGCTTACCGGCCGGCTGTGCACGCGGAAGGCAAGCGCTCGCAAGTTTCGCCCGAGACGTTGAGCAGCACCTTGAGCAAACACACCGGGCCAGCAGACAGGGGACAAACCTCGTCACTGGGCGCTTCCGGATGCGGGGGAGGGTTTATGGCATCGAACCGTCCGGCGAGGGCGAACATGGGCGAACCAACCAAGGGAAGGTGAAAGCCATCAAAAGAAATGAAATTAAATTGCACATATGGATTCGACATTAAAACTTGTCTATCGCTGCTGGAGCTGAAGAAGCTGGCAGAATGACCTTTTCTTCGCCTTAGAGAGACAGAGAGAGAGAGAGAGCTAGAGAGAGAGAGAGAGAGCGAGGGCTAGAAATAGAAACGAGAAGTAGTATCACGAAACCGCCTTTGGGTTGTTGCAGCGCGTCCGTTGGCGGTATAGCTCGTTCAATCCAGGATGAGCTGTGAGATGGAAACCCATGACGCACGGACGCAAAAAAAAGGCATCCCAACGATTCTACACGTAATAATAAAGCATTCATGTAATGCGAACAGCATACAGAAAAGCATTTTTAGCATGGATTAAATTATTCGCTGAATCAAAAGACACCTAAAGGTATGCAAGCGTCAGGGAAAGGATGTTGGATGGTTTGAGAATTGCAGAAGAAAAAAGAAACGGTGCCATCGGTAGCGAACTAAATGCACAGCCGTGCTGTCGATCATTGCGATAACGTCTAGCTTTGCTAAAGCACATGCGGCCCGTGGGCGAAGTGGTCCTGCTGCGTATTCGATTGCACCAATGGCTGTGTGTCAATACGTTGCAATGCACGCTGGCATACGTTCTAGCTGATCCAATTCGTTGCGATCAGTTTTGCGCGCCACCGGTTCTGCTTCTGCCACGCTCATCCTCCGCAGATCGAGCGTTGCAGTGGCGTTCCGAAAGGGGGNGGGGGGGGGGGGGGGGGAATAAAAGGATGAGCACATTCAACGACGAACGGGATTGGAAATGTCAGCTGAGTATGATATTTATTTCCGATTCATAATTCATGCGCCATCGGGTTGGCGAGAGGCAACCAGGCTGAAATTGAGCGCCGAGGTGGACAGTAAAGAATGAGGTTTGTAGCAGTAAGTCGTTACGGTCTCCAGTTGGCAGCGAATGGGGAAGTGCAGGTGCACGCAAGACCGAGTGACGGAAGGATGACGGCAGGATATAATCGAAACTGCAACAAAAAAAACATATATATCAAATGAAGAAGAGTAAAGTGTAACCGCGGGTTACCGAGATCTGAGCAAAAGTCATTACATGTCGCTCGCGTACGGTCATCAATTGGTATGGATGGAAGTATGATTACTGTTTGCGCTGACGTGCCATTCTCGGTGGAGCTGTCAATCAACCGTGCGCTTGTCTCCCGGTCGCGTTGAGACGGCATCGATTGTGCTGGTGGAAAGTGTTTTGTTGCCCGGAAAAAAAGGGCAGGACACGGATGGCGGAGGCGTGGCTCAGTGATATGGTGGGTAATTCATGTATTATCATGTCATGTCAGTTTTATTCGCTTTTTCACTGCCGGGTTGGAGGTGGGGATTTTGCAAGATGTAAAGCGCGTTGAATACGATAAAGAAGCTAATGGGCAGTGACAGTTTATTTAGTTACGGAGAGAAACAATTCAAATAATTGTAATGCGCAGCTCGGAATATGACATTTCAGTTGCATGGAAGTCCAGCAGTTACATGATTGAACAGTTTTGGAAGAATATATCGTGGAGCATCGCATTGTGGATTTCAAATTTACAGAAACGTAGCAGATTCCTTTTCGCTGTGCTGTTTTACGTTCTTCTGGAATAGTGCATCCTACTTACAGCTTTACAGGTTACTCTATTTTTTATTTCCTTCCTACCCAAATACTAGAAGGGAAACAGAAATAATTGTAACAAATACAGGGGTACTACGATGCTGTATACCGCCTTTAAAATATTGTTCCTGATCCTTCATGATCAACTTGTCTCTCATGTCGAAAAGTGAGTCGGAAGCTATCAAAGAGAACTCCGAACAGGAACATCAATCCAATTCTTGGAGAAGATAACATATACTGTCTCTTCATTGATTTTTAATCCACATGTGATAGCATAGCTACGGTAAAACTGTACGACGCTCTTGTAAAACCCCACCCTACGTTGATGGGATGAGCTTGTCTGTCTACTATTCATCTTGGAGACAGATAGGGTCATCGAAGAAACGAAGATGGAGATTTCAATCTTTTCAACTCATGTGAATTCAGGTCCTGACATTCGTTGACGATATAGATGTTATAAATATCATTGGTCTGCGGCTCTCCTAAGTAGCTGAAGCCTACCAAAAGATCGAGCAGGTGGCAGAGAAACCATGCACCTCGGATAGGTGAACGCACTTTTGACGTCTACCAAGGTGTAATGTATCTCATGTCCAAGGTCAGCATGGAAGCTTAGTTGAGCGCAATGATGCTGGCTACCTGAGGAAGCAGTACACCTCAAAAAACCAGTCTCGCTTAAAAATGAGAACATTCACTTTTTTCAGTGATTTGTATCAGAGTGTAAGAGTGAATATAGAGATCTGAGTCACTCTTTTCGGATTTAGCTTGTCATAGTCGGCGCAGAGCGTCGAGTGAGATGAATCCAGTAAGAGTGTGTAATTAAAATATTCCAATAAACTCAGTGTGCTGATTTGAATCCATCGTGCTGATTTGATGCGTAGAGAAAGATGATCAGAAACCTGAAGGGCAAATATTACAGATGTCTTCAAGGGATGATCCAGCCAAGTTTTGATCTCGTGTAATACGCGGAACAACGCTCGAGTGACTTTTTTTGTTAATTTTTTTAGAGGCTTTGGTCCGATTGATCTAATTCGCCTCTTTAGACGCTCGAGTGACGTTTATTGTCGACAAAACGCCAGAAATTACGAGAGCAATTTCTACTCAGGGTGCACTTCCGTATTTGCGACGGTTGAGGCTGGAGCCATATAACACTTTTACAGTACCAGCACTTACGTACACCGCTGAGCCATCGATGACGAACTACTGTTCAAATCTGACGAAACCCTTTTAGTCGCGAGTGGCCTGACACTTTCAGCGAACTGGCCTGACACTTTCAGCGTGTCATGATTAAGGAGCATGGAGCCGTAGGACCCAGCCCGTAAAGTCCTTTTAAGCCATTCTCAATGACAGTTGGGGCGTAGTAGGCCCTAGCTAAGGTGGTAAATAGGCGTGGAGGAGTTCATCTATAAGGTCTTGATAATGCGATAATAAACAGTTTCGGACACTCCTGCAGAAGGGCAAAACCACAAAGCGGTTGTAGTGCCGCATAAGTAAATAAGTCAGTATTAAGTTGTACTAAGATTTGCGAGGTACGAGAGTAAGAGTGTTTCAACACATAAACAGCAGTTGGTGTAGAAGATAAGTGTATTAACATTCATATCACATCCAACACGAAGCATGTTTTGGTAGCTAATTTTACATACGATAACTCTGAGATGAAGAAAAATCATCCACAAAATCGATTCACAGGTGGTAGCGCGTACCGCATTAACACTCCGTTTTTAAAACCCTCCTTCCTGCCTGTAATGCTTGTAGCTCAGCACAATCATTCATACCTTAGCACAACAATCTTCGTACGCGCGTATGAGAAATTATAAACCACCAACGGTAGGCAGATGGTTTCTTTGTTCTTGGCGCGCGTACGGTAGGGTGGCGCGCAGCGTTACGTTACAGGTTATGTGTATAAACTTTTAACTCAAGCAAAGCGATCTGATGAGCGGTTGCGGTACATGTGAGCGTCACTTTTTCCGTTTTTCCCTTTCATTATCGTTCCTTGCCTCTCTTTGGCTAAACACGACGATTGATGAGACACATCCAGTCGTTTGGAAAGTCAACCGGCACGAATCGCTTAGAACATTTCGGTAGGCCCTGCAGTGCCTGCGCAAGACGAACTGTGGGAGACAGCGGGCCCGGGCAGGTTGGGTGAGGGAAACTCCCCGCGCAATGAAACACCCGCTTGTCCGCCTTCGGTGTGCGAGTGTTTTGTTCGACAAACAGATTACAAGCAGTTTCGAAAGTGCACATCGTTGGCCGCTCCTTTCAAAATACGGCCGCTAGATAGTGCCGGGTGACGGCGACACACCCATGCCACGGCGCATTATCCACCGGATGCCGGCGCCATCGTCGTCGTCAGGCTGAACCGTCTTATCTTCGTTTGCCGTTTTTTTGTTGTTGTATGTTGGGTAGGGCGAATCCTTTAGCGCTTTCGCAGGACGTGCAGCGCGCAATGCCTCGCCACGTCGCCCCGGCACAGCGCCCGAACCCGAAGAAAGTGAGCTCCACCCTGCTCGGTCGGGGATGATACCGTACCGTCTTGCCACCGCGTACGCCCGTTGCTGTTATTGATATTAATTAGCATTTATTACTGTTTGCATAATAATTTCTAATTAAAAATCGCACACAACTTTGCCGCTGCTGCTGCGCCGACGGTGGAAAGTCTCGCGGCACTTGGGGTGGGGGGCGGGGACGGGTTTTCTTAATAAACCTTCTGCTTCACATGTGTTGGGTTGGGGTTGAGTGTGTGTGTGTGTGTGTGTGTAGATGTATGTTTGATTAGGTGTGTATCCTCACACCGCTGCCGGTAGCGTTAAATATGGAGGGACTTGAGGCCCGGCCGAACCGACCCTGCTCATGTGGAAAAGTCTGCAAAGCAGCAAAGGAAAAGCGTCAGCTGAAACAGACAGGGCGTGGGCGGCGGGTGAAAGAAAAATATTCACACACGTACCCAAACACATAGACACACATGCACACAAATACATGCGTACTAAGATCACCGGTTATTCGGCGTGTTTATTTCGCCTTCTTCTTTTTGCGTTATGTCGGTTTATTCTCCTTGTTTTTGATCGTTCAAAGTGTTAAAACAGTAATATTGTGTTTTTCAAGGTACCAATTCTTAAGTGTTTTTATTTTGAAATTGATGACATTTACATACGCATTAGGCACAATGTAAACTAGTCCATCCTAAATGTTATACAGAAATCGCGATAGAAATACTGCATTAGCTTATTAACTAAAGTGTTTAAAAATTGTAATTTATGTAATTAACTATGTGTAATTGTTCAACCCAATATGCGCCTAAAGTTATGCACTACGCACAGCAAAAATGGCTTCAACCGGCTGAATAGCGAGCGAGCCACATGTCATGCAAGGTTCCTTTACCTTCCGCAAGGAACAGCAAGTAAAACAGAAAGTTTCCTTTTCCCGTGGTGGGGCACGGAAAAGGTAGGCTGAATGGGTGGGTGGGGAACATTTTCAAGAAAAGGTCACACGTTTGACTTAAACTTTTGGAAACCGTTTTTCCTATAATGCGCGGCTCAAACGCAAACCCAGCCGTTATTTATTTACCTTGCTCGGAAGCGCGTGTGTAAGCGTTTGTTTTTATTTGCATTGCGGGCGTAAGAACTGGGAGGATGAAAAAAAAAGTAAATGAAAACAAACGATGAGAAGCGGATCTTGGCAAAACAGTTTTGCAACAAAACCCAAACACAAGGGGTGGAGAATCACATTAACATTATGCTGCCGAGCTGCTATAAATATGTTTGAATTTTGCCTTTTCTTATCTTGTTCAAGCCCGAAACATACTCGCAACCGAATCGAGACCCAAGTTGTTGACATATCTCGCTACCCGTAGTTATCATGTGTGTGCGAGAGAGGGTTTTGCGTCTGCCGTTATCGAGGGATCCATGATATCTTCGGACACGTTTTGGCTTTTGTGCAGCATCTTTGGCGTGTTTGCGGGCGGGGATTTTCGGGCGTTTCGGGATAACGACTTGTGACGTGTTTGATCGTCAAAGTTGTGCGTCTTATATCATGCATTTGTTTACATCAAATTTAATGACCGGGTTTGCTGATTTCGGTGTGCCGTACCGCCTGCCCTGCCTTCAGCAGTTCCACCAACGCTCCAATGTTTGCATCTAGATATGTAGAAGTGCAAGAAGCTGCAGAAGTTCCTGCCGAAGTGTCTAGTTGAACATGTTGGAAGACGTGTTTGGGGGTGCGGCGAAAGGAGAAAGTCCGGTAGAGTTTCCAGAACCTACCAGACCCATTACAAAACCGAACTGACCTTACCGCCCGGTTACGGTGGCAAACCTTTATTGCCCAGCAGCGAATAATCATTGGTTTTTAAGGCTTTAAAATCTCCAGAATTCTGACGACGGCTAGGGACGCGCAAGCAGGGACAAGCAAATGGGAGGAAACGAGCCACGACAATGGAAACTTTGTCATACCGCACCGCGTTGAGAAACTGCTGACGAGCGATTCGGGGCACCAGGCACAGCACTGCCGTAGCTGCCGCCCGGAACATGTGCTGGACTCCAGCTGGACCGAGCCAAAAGTTCTCGCCCGCCCGCTCGGAGTAATGTTTTGGTGCAAAAGTTGTGCGTTTCGATGTTTGGCTTTTTCTTTAGTGGGTGTGTGTGTGTGTGTGGCTTGACCGTATTGTAAAACCGTATGTATCGATTACCGTTGCGGGGGGTGTGTTGGCAAGCGCGGGAAAGTGTTGGCGAGTGTGCGGCAACAAGTTCCGACTTTAAAGAGGATTATTTATTTGGGGCCTGGCGAAAAAACGAAGCATGGAACATTAGGAAGCCGCACGCTGCACAGTCCGCCCTTATGTCCTGGGCGGTGCATATGTGTGATTATAAAATATTCATACGAATGTTGGCATGCAGTTGGTGATTCACCTGTATGTGTGTGTGTCTGTTTTTTGCCGTTCTTTGCAGAAGATGAAGATTGCGCTACTCGAAAAACATAACGCTGGCGGGGCGAATAATTACCGTCCCGATACATCCGGCGCTGTTTGATGTGGTGGGTTTGTTTGGGAGTGTATTTGAAAAGTTGGAATATATGAAAAGGAACACGGTGGAGCTTGCTCCAGTGCGATTGTGTTGAGGTTTTATAAACTGAACCGCAGGGTTTGTTATTGCATTTGGGGTAGAAAATAGTATGCTTGACATAGATACTTAAAACATGTAGTACAAATTAACATTATTCATATTGCACACATTCAATTCATACGCATTGGTAACCAAAACTCGCGACAATGGAATCATTTGCGTTATTGAAAAAGGCTTTATTTGTCTTTGTATTGTGGGTTGTGGGTTGTATTTGTCTTTTTCAATAACGATTGGATCAATGTAATTCCATAAGGACACCACACTGCAGAAGTAAACTCTAATATATCACGAACGTGACTGACAAATATCATTTTAATTCACATAGGATCATTAAATTCACTCATCATTTTACGTACCAATTCAAAACTCATATTGGCTCTTCTTATTACATCATCGTAGTGGCCACGGATAGATGATTTGTCGACGAGTACTACACCAAGATCACAGATCTTATTGCCGCGTTGTATTGGAAGCCCGTTTATTTATCGAGTATTGCTAATAGTATATCTATCGACTCATCGTCAAAAGCTGCCTTGAGATCAGTGTAGATAAAATCAGTTTCCCTTTGTCAATGCTGTTCAGACACTCCGAAACAAATCCATATAAATTTGTAGAGATCGAACGTAGAGGCATGAACCCATGTAGAGCATCACAAATAAGTGCATTACAAACTTTTACTAGACCTAGCATAGCATTCTGTACTACGAGCTCTAACAGTTTTGCACAAGGAGAAAGCGAAGAAACACTTCTATAGTTAACGACCTCAATCACCGTTCTTATACATAGCGATAAGTTCTGATGTTGTCCAGAGATTAAGAATGCATTGATGCCCTAGTGACAAACGACAAAGGTGGACAAGATGCGGTGCCAGTCTGTCACTGCAGCGCTTTAAGACAACTTAAGGAATGCCGTCTGGATCTGGGCAGTAGACCAGTTTAAGCTTTTTGACAAAATAGTCGCATGTCATGATTTTTGTTTTACGCTTTAAGCTTCTTAGAGCACAGTGCGTGTTTTCAAAGAAATGATTTCAGGACGTGTGAGCGTCTTTTGATTGGAATCTCTTCAGCATATACGTTTAACGTCTCATCGTAGACGAGTGATTGCGTTGACGCCCCGTTTATTCTAGAATACATAACCCACATTATGTTTTGGGCAGTGAATTAACGTCTACAGATTTTGGAACAAGTATTCAAAATTATAAAGCTTTGATTATAAAGCTCTATTTAACATATCGTTGAAGCGCTAATGTTAATATCTTAGGAAAATCGTATGTAGTACATATTGACCAGAAATTTGATATGAATTGTTGATGTGTGTTAATTTACATATCCATTTGTTGGGGATTTTCTCATTCTGGAGGAAACCGAATCATGTTTTCTGGTTCTTCAAAATTAACTATGTGGACTGCAACGACTCGACAGCATTACTAATAATTATTTTTAATTAAAAATAGTAGTGTAAGTTCCACAATATGAAGATTATGCTACTTGAAAACTGTCCGTGAAATGAATGAGTCGTGGTTAGAGACATAAAAGCAAATGGAAATGATGATAAATTCCCTAAACCATTTTGCGCCTATTAGAAGCATCATCTTCAGACAAAAAAACCCCAAAAGTAATTCGCATCTAGTTGTTTTTGCGTTCACATTCATTGCCCGATAACAGCCGAAGGTAACGCTTTTGCCGCGCACAAGGAAACGGCGAAATTTGCCACCGGCCGTGAACTCACTGTTTCCCGTTTCATCTCCCATCTCAGCACAGCAGCTTGGCCCATTAAATAATACCAACGGCTTAGAAAAATTATGTGTTATAAATCTGTTTGTGCGTGTTCCGCGGGCCCCCAGCTGTCAGTATCTGGCCAGCTGGCTCACGGGGGTGAGGGGGGTGTTACTGGCCAGCGATATAGCGAAGCGTGCTAGTGGTGCTGGAGGCACGGTGGTGTTATCTTAGTGCTTGGTCATTTGAGTTCTGAACCCCAACACTTCTCGGAATTGGTACGCAAACTTTCGCCACGCGCTAAAGCAAACAGGCCTGGCGCGGTGCGACATTTGCAAGTGGCGGGCTGGTCAGAATTTCGGGCGCAAAGTTAAACAAACCTGACCCTGGAGCCTGCTAACCAGCTGAGACCAGTTACCGGAGCAACGGGCTAAACAAAGGGAAGCCTCGTACTTCTTCGTTACTTCTAGATCGTACTTCCAATGCGTACCATGCTTGCTGTGATGTTTAAAATTAGCCATTGAATTGTTATTTTTTCTTGCTTTCTATACGGCTCCGATGTAGTGCTGTTGACCGGGAGTGCGTACTTTAAAGCACACAAAAGTGTGTAGCTCGTTGTTGAAGTTGCCAACAATTGCCACAATCCACTTCAGGGCGGCTTGTGGCCGTATGTGGCCGACTTGCTCCAAAATCACGTACATGAACAAAACAAAAAAAGGTATAAAAAAGAAGCGGAAGTTCTGCTAGGGGACCTGTTCGTTCGCGCCAGTGCCGTAAAGTTTGGAACCGGTTTTGCGGGCTAATTGAATGGGATGCTGCAGCGTGCTTCCATCCCACGAAACCCGGCACGCACTTGCTGTACGTCACGAGTGCAGCAACAGCGCAAAGTGGTAGCTGGAACAAAAACAACAAATAAAAAAAAACAAGAAGAAGAGTGGACCACTCTTAAGCGTTTCTGCCCCACGCAGGGAACCCCCATTTGCCGGTGCGTGTGCCCCCGACCGGCCCAATCGCCGGCAAATCGCGTGTCAAAAGGTTGAGCGCATTAATTGCAATCGTTGTATTGATGAGCTGTGTACACTTGTACAAACACGCGCGGCACACAGTGCCGATTGTTAATTAATTACCCGTACCACAGCTCGGACTGTGGGTCAAAGTAAATGAAAAAACAAACAAAAACAAATAGTGGTTGGAATAAAAAGACAAAAACCCTCAAACAGTGCTGCAAATCGTGCAAACGATGCACTGTTGCTGCACTGTTCGGGCAACAATGTCCAATCCGGAAGAACAAAATAAAACAACATGACTGCGGCACAAGCACAAATTGGTTCCGCCGTGTAAAACATGCATTCAATGCCATGGAAAATGGACACTCATTAAGACGCGCTAAAAGCTCCATTTGACAATTATGCAATTCCAAGCCGTTAGGCTACTTGTTCTCGGTGGCAAACATTCGGAGGTTACGTTGGGTTGAAAATTCGCCAAGACGCCACAAAAAAAGGTACGCTTGCTCCAGGTCTCCTTTTTTTTCTCTGCCCAAGAATATTTTACCCTTGTTAAGGTGTGGAAAGACAAAAAGACCTTGCGAAGGAGAGACGCAAAAAAAAAAAAAACACACACACACAACATGACAACGAAATGGCCAAAACGACATCGCGTACATCAGTGTGATGGGCAATTTCAATAAACTCCCGGACGCGTACCTTCGCGCGTAACTTGGGCCGTCCGGACTTCCTGGTAGTCGTGGGTACAGCTGGGAAGCGGCTGTCAGCACGCTTATTGCCACGATTTATCACGAAAAAACGGCGTGGACAGCGGCCGGCCCAGGGCAGACGGCGTACCCGCCCCGATTATTATCGAACGTTCTAGAATCGATAATAAATGTACGCGCCAGTCTGCAGCCGGGATGGGGTTGGAAGGTAATTTAGAAAGAAAGACAACTCTCCCGGGGTCGGTGAAAAGTTCAATGTCAATGGAGCATCTTCCGGGCCACTTGAGGGCAGGAACGCGGGTCGCTTCTGTCCCAAATAAGGCTGGTGGTGGTGGTGTTCCTGCCGTTGTTGGTATATATTAGTGTTGGGAAGAAATGGAGTCTTCATCGGAATCGATTCCGGATAGTAAGTAAGAATCAGATTCGGTTCCGGAATCGGAGTCGGATTCAGAATTTCCAAAAATACTACGTTGATTCCCCAAAGATTTCGAATTTGCTTGTAAGGGATCAATTCTTATGGAGATGTCCGGATTGATTTCGCTTCTGAAATTGCTTATTTCAAATCAAGAACTGATTCTTATTTTGGAGCTAATTCCAATTCTGGAGTCAATTTTGATTCCGAAGCCAATTCTGATTCCGGATCCGATTCCGATTCCAGAATCGATTGCGGATTCGAAGTGAACTCCAGAATCAACTCCGGAATCCACATCCGGATTAATTCCGATTCTGAAACTTATTTCAATTCAGGAACTCATCCTTATTTTGGAGCAAATTCCAATTATGAAGTCAATTCTGATTCCGAAGCCGATTCTGATTCCGGAATCGATTGCGGAATCGGAGTCAACTCCGGAGTCAATTCCGGAATCCGTATCCGGATTGATTCCGGTTCTGAAATTTATTTCAATTCAAGAACTAATCCTTATTCCGGAGCTAATTCCAATTCTGGAGACAATTCTGATTCCGTTTCCGGAGCAAACTGTAATTCCCAGGTCAATTTCAATTCCGGGGCTAATTCTGATTTCGGATCAGTTACTGATTCCGGAGCTGATTCCGGAATTGATTCGGGATTCGAAGTCAACTCCAAAATCGGCTCCGGAATCAACTACGAAATCGGCTCCGGAATCGGAATCGATTCCAGTATCGGAATAGGCACTGGAATTGATTTCGAACACGGAATTGGAAACGGGTAGGTCCGATTCCGAGCTCCCACCACTAGCAACTCTTTTTTTTTTTGCGTACGAGCGTGCGCACACGTGCCCTGTCCCTGGAATGTCTAATCTGCGCTGTGAAACTGATCGCCTCGTAAGGGCGAATCGATGGGGTTGCGCACATTAAGTTGCCCATTTGCGCCGGTGGTCCAGAGACGGCGGTTTTAAGGCGAATCCCTTGTTTATGGAGCTGCTCGTGTCGTTGACCCGCTGAGTGGATGTGTGGATCTGGGATTCTGGTTTTGCTGGTGCGCGGGACTGTAGACACACTAGAGAGGGAGAGAGCGAGACAGCGATGCGATCAGGAACGTGTAGCAAGATAGAACTGACCGGCCGGCCGGGTAGCGACTAGATATATACTAGGTAGAAGTGCACAGATTATCAGGAGTTCAGAAAGCGCTCGCCGCTCTAGACGTGCAGATCACACAATCCATCCCCAGGGGAAGTCTTCGAGAGTTCCTTGGACGTTGGACAAACGCGCTGAACAAAGCACACCACGCACATAAAAGGGTAAGTTGTTCGCACAGTCGGTACGGTTTAATGGCTGGTAGTAGGATAGTAGGATAGAGGGAGAAACAAAACAAAAAAACAATGTCTACTAGAAACATGCGCACTACGGCGCCGCGTGTGGATAAGCCGGTACGGTACGTGCGCGTGCGACCGGCACAAACACCGAATGGCCGAGCCGAGCCGAAAGTAACCCCACCCGATTGGAAGAGAAATTACACGCCCATCCCCGGGGCCAGTGGACAGCTATACCTGTGCGTACGGAACCGATCGGAACCGTGATGGCGATGGTGGCGCGTGTGCCTGCGTGTGCGTCTCGAAAGTGGGTACGGGCGTTACGGTTTGCTTACTGTCACAACAAAAGCGGCACAGCGCGCAGGCACCGGTGAAAGATCCCCGGCACACCGCCGTCTTGCGCCTTGGGCATCGCGGGATCAAAACGGAACAAATATGCGATGCAGCCGAAAAGGGGGGGTTTGGGGGGGAAAGCGAGACGAAGCGATGAAAACCTGTTGCAGGTGTTTTCGTTTTGGGCGCGACAGTTTTTCGGCGATGGGAAAGGTGAAGACGGGCGAATAATACATAGAAAGTGGGTAAAAAACAACAGCAACACAAGACTGACTCCCGAAACCGATCCCGCGGGAGTCTGGAGCCGGACGTCCAGTTGAGTGTTGCGTGTCGCGCGTGGCGTAGTGGTGCGTTCTACAACGCGCAAGCAAAACAAAACAATAAAAGCGGTGCCAGTGTTAGTCGGGTCGGGCAGCACGTGCTGATTTGTCGAGCGAATTCACGTGGCCGTGTTCTTGCGCTCTTGGCGAAGCAAGCGTGCGCAACCAGGGAGGCCCGGACGCGGAGGAAGCTGCGCAGGAGGTAAAGTGTTGAGGTGCGTTGTGAACACACACACACATACGTTGGTTGGAATGCGCTTTTGATAAATATGTACACAGCCGTCGGGTTGGTCGTGTGGGACGTTTGGCAGAGCTTGGAACATGCTGGCCCAGCCGCGCGAAGATCAAGTTCATGGGTGCGTCCACCCCCCC
>VTWG01011111.1:4095-23430 GCA_008817895.1 Anopheles fontenillei | reverse complement strand
AAAAAAAAAAAAAAAAAAAAAAAAAAAAAAAACAAAAAAAGAGAAGAAGCAACATTGAAAAACAAACTGCGTGGTTCCCGTAAAAAAAAAAAACAAATCACGCCACCGGTTTGGCCGGTATGTGTGTCAATTTAATGTCGCTCGGATGGCAGGCGCCCTTGCGGGAGAAAGTGTCGAATCTGGGCGTTCGTCGCCTCATCTCCAAAACGCTCAACGACTCGCCAAGTCGCGCGCTGCGTGCTACAATCAAAACCCTGCGATTCGCAAACAACTGTGTCGCGAATGAGGTTTTCGGGTCGGGCCCCTGAGATCTAGCCTTAGAAGTAATGCTCCCAGCCAGTTTGACACCTTTTCGGCGCGATCGCAGCGGCGCGATACACTATGGAAATGAGTAGAAAGTTTGGCCCAAGAATCTGGCGGCGTCCGGGGTTCCAAATTCTCGAACGCCGCCCGATCTTGTTGGAGCGTTCGAGAAGCTTTCGCGCGCAAATGTTATCTGAAGGTTATCGAGCCCGGGGCCAAAGCTCCCCGCACTGTGCAAACTCCCGGGCGCGCTAAACAGTGCGGAGCCTTGTTCTAGATTCTAGATTGAGGTGCTGGTTGCTGTTGTTATTCTGTTTTTGGCATGTTTTTGGGCCAGCGTCGCCGATGAGCTATTGATACAGGTTGTCTCGTGGGCTGTGTCTCAATCTCAATCGATACGATTCATTCACCCCGGCAGCGGATCCGGTTGGAGTACGTTGTACTGTGTGTGTTTGTGAGTGTGTTTTTATTTTCAATTTTTTTATTGGAACCCAAACAACAATGCTGGCCACTTTACGCAAACCGATCAGCACGTGCCGAACTGTATCAACGAGGCTTCCCGCGGGGTGCAAAGGGCTTCCTTAAAAGCGGCCAGCGAATCGCACAGAACCGACAGTTTCGAGGAAGGGTTTTGGGTGGTTACATAAAGACGAAGTTCGATCGAAGCGGCTTGTGCAGGTGAAATCATTTCTTCCCCAAAACTAGCGCTCCTTTTATAATTGGCTTCTGGAGCTGGAGTTGGAGTGCCGTTGTGTGCGATGATTTGAAACCCCTTTTGTTGAACCGTTTTATTAATTTGTGTCCCTCTTTCTTGCCCCATCCCCTTACAGATACAAACTGATCGATTCGTTCTACCAAATGCCTGTACCGGGTTTGTCGGTGAGCTAAGAATTCACAAGTCAAACCTAGCCGGCGGAAGAGTGAGAGCGCAAACGGCAGCTAAAGTCCTGTGCCTGGAAAAAAGAAGAAGAAAACAAGTGATTACACAGAGAAAAGTATTTCCCCGCGGTGGAAATAAGTGTCGAAAGTGTTTGTGCTTGACGGCTTGTGTTGACGGTTGAGAGCAGGTGCAGCAGAAATCGTAAAGCAACAAGCCAACAATCCACCTACAAAATACACCCACAATCAAACCTCGAAACCACACTACGATATACATCTTGCAAGGATGAGGAAATCGTTCACGAGCCTGCGGTAAGTAGCGGGAGAAAGCGCTAAAGCACCCACCTTTCCGCGGGCACCACGCGAAGCGAAGAAGGACATTGTCTCCTTTCTCACGGACGCGTCTCCTTACCCGGAGGTCGTTGGTCCCGGCCGGTTGGCAGTTTGCACAAACACCACACAAACCAACGGTCGGAAAACACTTCTCGTCTCGCACCGACACACAGTGCACCCACTGTCCCACTGCGAACATTGGCGAGATTTGATTTGGCGCCGGTTTACAGCATTTTTGCATAAATCAACGAACGCTTACGGGGATTCTCTTCAACAATCCCACCCACACCTCCGACCCGGCGATTTTCCACTAACATGCTTTCTCTGTGTTTTTGTTCTCCCATTTCCGNCCCCCCCGGTCCGGTCACGCCCGTCCCAACCCCAGCAGCAGGGAGGAACTTTGCATTTTTCCCGTCACACATGTCGCCCGCTGGCTGGCGTACGGGCTGGCAGTGCTGCTGGTTGCCGCCGTTGCACCACTAGCAGCGCCCGTCAGTGCCGCACCGTTCGATTTTGGCATCAGCACGGTAAGTAAGAACGATCGCGTGTGGGAGTGGGCGGGAAGAAATAAAACCAAAAAAAAAAGCACGAAAAAGCCCAGTTCCAGTGACCAGCACAGGTTTGTTTGGCACCTGCCATTTTCCATCCTGCCTGACAACTGGACTGGTTTTATCGCGTTTGTGCCGAGGGTGATATTGAAGGTGCATTTCATCAATTTGACAGTTCACAACTGGACACTGTCGGGTGTCAAATAATGGGTTTTTTTTTTATGATTTGGGCAGTAAATGTTGCTTTTATCCTCCCACTACCAAGGTGACGTCTGGGGGACCGATAACTGTTTGCTACGAAAATGTCGATTGCAGAACTTTGGGCGATTTATCGAGCTTAGGCTATGGTCTACCCTTAGTGCACTTTGTGTAGTTGCACACCTAGTTGCCAATCAATTAGAAGGTTTTGTTTGCTGTACTCGAGCCTTATATTCCCAGATGATTCTTTCTTACAAAATCCTACTGTGGGTAAAAGTGAAGAATTAATGTTTGTTATAATATAGTTTATTCTGACTAACATTACGTCTTAAAGTATTACAGTTGTTGGCACAACATTTTGGACATAGCTCATCTATTTTTGTCTTTAAGGCACCAATTGTTGACCGTGGGTCACAATTTGTGCCTCTAAGGCATCATTTTTTTCCGTTTATTGTTTTATTTACAAAATTCAACGTTATGTCTGAGACTGTGTGTCAAAAATTGATGCCTTAGAGCTAAAATTGGGTGGCAGCGACTGTATTAGGTTTCGCAAAACCGATATACCGATATATTATGCACAAACTTTTCACCGGTAAAATGCAATTTTTAAAGGCCTTTCAGAAGAGTTTTCGGTTGTTTTCCAATTATTGTTGTTGAAATATTGCCAAATCTTTTCATTTTGCCACAGGCCAGAACAGAACAGTTCACAGGCTGTAAATAACTGTACCATTTTAACACTTCCCAACAATAACTGAACTAAAACTCAATGCTGGACAGATCTTTACTGAGACATAGACCCTTGATAGTAGGCAAAATTCATTTATTAAGGTGAATTATTTTTTATTTATGTACTAACCGATATGGCCCTATTTATATTTATACAGGCGCTGTTTATTACAAATGATTGAGCGTATTGTTTCATTGGCTCATTTGCCTGCCAATGATTTGTCATTGCCGAAAATATGCCGGCAAATTTTTCAACAAAATAGAATTTATATTTGTTGAAGACATTGGATCATTGGAAAAATTAAGTTTTTGTCGGAATCGATTCTGGCTTGCTCCGAAGTTTTCTTTAATCGATTCCAGATAGTAGCTCCGGTATCAGTTTCCGGAATCGATTCCGGAATCGGCTCCGAAATCGAAATCGGGTCCGATATCAGACTCGGCTCCGGAATCGGAATAGGTTTCGGAATTGGTTCTGAAATTGGTTCCGGAATTGGTTCTGAAATTGGTTCCAGAATCGGAATTGGTTCCGGAATCGGAATTGGTTCCGGAATCGGAATTGGTTCCGGAATCGGAATTGGTTCCGGAGTCGGAATTGGTTTCGGAATCGGAATTGGTTCCGGAGTCGGAATTGGTTCCGGAATCGGAATTGGTTACGGAATTGGAATTGATAACGGAATCGGAATTGGTTCTGGCATCGGAATCGGCTTTACAATCAGAATTGGCTCCGAAATCCGAGTCGGCTTCGAAACGGAGTCGGTTTCGGCATCTCCATTAGAATAGGCGTTTGGGTCCAATGATGCTACTTATTGATAGCCGCAAAGAATCACAACTTATTTGTCTCTGGAATCTATTGTTATGGAGATTCCCGGGTTGATTTTGCTTCTGAGACTTCTTATTTCAATTAATGAACTGATTCTCATTTGGAAGCTAATTTAATTTCTGGAGTCAATTCTGATTGGAATTGAAATCGAGGGAGTCCGATTCCAGGCTCCCACCACTAGTCTAAAGCAATGATTTAGAGATGATTTATGGTATAAATTCAAATCTTTCTTTAAACAATGCAACGTGTAAGGCAACATTGTAGGGACACTCTACTGAAGCTATGCATACCATTTGCAATAACGAAATGGAAACTGACCTTTTACAATGGTCGAGTAAAAAAAGGCTGCAATCGTTCACCGATGCGTTTTTGCGTTGTTATTGCAAAGAATATATTAAATTCTTTTTCTCCAACGCTTCACAATCACACCACGCTCGTCTTCAACCACCGGGCTCCGGTGTGTTTGTGTGTGTGTGTGTGTGTGTGCAAAGTGGCCAACAAGCACCGCTCCAATTCGGTCGGATGTCATCCGCCAATGCAGTGCGGGAGCAAGAACGAGTGAAGCAAACTTGGCCGCAACCAGATCCAGAAACGTTACGTGCAGTGGTGTAGAGCACTTTTGAAGCATGTTTTGCGTAACGACTTCCTCGCCGATTCGGTTTCCCCCCCCTTCCACAGAGCTGTGCCGAAAAAGAAATGCTTCACTGTATTAAGAACTTGCGAGCGGGTAGTTTCTCCCTCTCCCCTGTCTCTCTGTGTGTGTGCGGCGCCCGCTTTGCTTTCGAATTGCTGGCGCTGCAAGCACTCGCAATGTACATCACCGTTCTTCGGTCCGGGTGCGTTTGTCCGGGGCAAAACGATACTACACTGCATTCGTATTTCATTTTATGTGTTTCTTCTCCCCGGCTGGGGCTTCCCGGGCTAGTTTGAAGTCATCCCTTTTCCGCCCCAAGACCGCGGCAAAAGCAGATTGTGTGTGTGTGTGTTGTGGCTTTTTTGTGGGAAGTTGCCCGAATCTTTCGGCATTTTGCATGCATTGCGGCACACACATACTGCTTCCGCTCCTATCCCTGCAACTAAACCCGGTAGTGGTGCAGCATGTGTGGAGAGGAAGCGAGGAAGGGGTAGCATACAGCACACGAACAAACAAAAAAAAAGCGCAAGAGCAACAGAAACAACGGCACACATCAAAAGCATTGCTCGGGATAAGGAAAAGCTTGCAGGAGCTTCCTTTGGTCGAGAGGAACCAAAAAAAAAAACACTAAAAAGAAACAAAACAAAACAAAAAAAAAGGCAAACGAAAAGAAAACAATATGAAATTTTCTTAAACAGGATTGCGCACGGACGCGCACAGGGAAGACAGATTGAATTGGTCCCCTCCACTCCCGCCACAAACACATTCTGCCTTGCTTTACATCCACCCGATTACGTGTGGGGCGAGCTGCTCGAGCACTGCACCTGCTGTCGTCCTGCAGGAACGGCACGGTAACCGGGGTACCGTCCGTACCCGGGCGTACCAGGTGGAATGTAATAAAGTTAGGTAACTTATTGAATATGTTTGCATGATTGATTCTCGAGTGGCTTTATTGGACAGGTTACTCGCTCGGCACTATGAAGTGTCTCAGCCGTGGACGGGACCGGTGGATGAGGTTGGGACAGAAGGGGGGAGGGATGATGAGCGATGAACGGATGAGCGGATGAGACGAGCAAACGATGAGACGAATGGCCAGCGATGGTTTGTGCTGGGATTAGCTGTAGAAGTGGATTGTGGCAAAATGGTAAGAATCTGCTGGCAGAGGGGGGTTGTGAGGTTGTTGTTTTTCCACATCCTCTCAACATGGGTAAGGAATAGATTGTTGCAGCTTGCATGCGACCGGGCGGAGAGGAAATTGCAAAAGAAATTTAACATCTAACACAGCTCAGTATTGCATTTTATCGTCGAATGATAAACTTGCATTGAAAATACGGTTGCAAATTGAAAAGGTTACTTTGGATTAATTAAAATCGGCATTTTGCAGCATAAATCTAGGCGTAATGGTATTTTTCATCATTTGTCTGGTAGCAATACATACATCCAGGCGTTTTGGAATTTGTAATTGTTTATGTGGTAACAAAGCATACATCTAGGCGTTTTGGTATTTGTTGCTACCAGTGCTGCGAAATGTCATGGACATCACGTGACAATCACCACCGAATAAAATGAACAAATCCGTGGTAGCTTGATAGCTGATTATTATGTTATTTGGTAGTGAACTGTGCTGCCAAATGCCAAACCAACACTCATGACTGAAACGAAGCGCAAATCAGCTCACGTACACAACTGTGATGGTCAGGGGTGAGAATCATACAGTTGGTGGACCTATCACATGCTTGGTGACATTTTTTTGCAGTATCAAACTTTCGGTCACTCACATGATCTTGACATTTTCGGTCGACATTCTTGGGACATACTTGATGAGTGGTGTCAAGCTACAAAATAAGCATGCTTTCTCGCTCTGTCTGGTTTGATGGTCTGTCGGGTCAGATAGATTGTTGCTTGGTACCACTCGCACGCACCGGTTATCTTCCATGACCATCGCGATGATCACTGCGATGACTGACCAAGAGTTGGGTACATAAAATGTCACCAGGCATGTGATGGTCGCACCAACTGTTCGAGTCTCACCTCTTATCATCACTGTAGAACTCGTGACGCTGATATGATTTTGTTTCAGTGGGAATTTGTCATGACTATGTCAGTGACATTTTGCAGATCTGATCACAACAACAACAAAAGTCAAGAAAAGGTGACTGATCAAGCGTTGGTTGCTATGAAGTCACCAAGTATGTATTGGTCACACCAACTGTTTGAGTATCAGCTCTGATTATCACAATTGAGGACGGGACGCTGACATGGATTTTGTTTCAGTCAGAATTTCATATGACATTGACAGTGACATTGTGCAGCACTGGTTGCAAATGAAAAAGGTCCCCTAGATATGATTAATAATAGGACTTTGCAGCATAAATGTAGGCGTTATGGTAGTTTTAACTATTTATCTGGCAGCAATGCAAACATCTAGGCGTATTGGATTTGTATTGCTTTGGATAGTTTTCATTGCTTGTTTGGTAACAGAATGAAAAGAAAACTGCCTGTTATTGTTGCAAAAAAAGTCTTTTTTCTGATGTATTGTTTCATTTCACAAAAAAGTCAGTATTTATTTGGATGAAAATTATAAAAATGATAAAAAAGCATGCTCAAACTATTTAAAAGTAGCTCCTTCTAAGCGTGAACCGATACAAGCTAGTTCAAGAGTTTTCGAAAACGGGTTCGTCCCGCTGAACCGTTGCAATGCGACCGTAGCCTCGGAAAAGGAAAAGAACCTTCCCTGTTTTGCCAGCGTAATGTTTGACAGCGGAAAAGGAAAGCAACAAACGGAAATTGAACGATTTATGTGCTACGGCACATCCGTGCAGTACCCGGTAGCGCTTCGCGCGCAGCGCTTGATTAGTACCGCTCTCGACCTTTCCGCGACTGCGAGCACACCCAGCGAGAGGATGAAAAAAGTAAGAGAACAATGTTTCTTCCAGTTTTACAAACTATTGTAATGGAAGCCGTTCGCACCTGTTCCGGCTCGGACGGTAGCCAATCCATAATTTCGATAAAGCGCTGCCAGCCGACACTGTCCACCGCTTCGCAGCCGGATGGGGTTTGTTTTCATCCCCTTAGCCCGCTGCGAAGCTCAGCCAGCATCCAGCATTGCTCAACAGGTTCCCGAGATTGAATTCCACTCCACCCGCTCCCTGAACCAAACAGGGACAATATAAAAATGTAGGCAACGGAGGGGGAAAAACAGGAAGCGTACCATGAGAAATGGCTTCGTGTCGAATCTTGAATCATTGCCATCTCTCATCATTTCCCGGGGCACTGCTGCAACCCCCCCCCCGTCTCGACACATTCGCATCGCAACACACGGGCAGAGGGCGTGGGAATTGTCGAGAACGAGAAAATGTCATTTCCTCAACCTCTCACCGCAAAACCAGGGGAAAGCAGTGCGAGGGGAGGCCAATGAACGGTAAAGGACACATTCCCTTTTTATTCTCGGACGTCAGCACAGCTGGGCGATTATTTTCTATTTCCTGTCCCTTTTTTCGCCACCACGCCTGCTTCATCAGCCCGCTTCCTGCGGCCTTTTCGTTGGCACGTAACGTGCACGGTTCGCTCAACCCAACACCCAACAGCTACTTGCTACGCCCGGTGAAGGTGGCGCTGAATTCCCGTGAAGATGTTCTTTCTATTAGCCGCCCGCAGCGGCAAACCCGAAACCGTTGCTCACACTTCATCTTGCCGCATTTTTCACTCCCCGGGGGTGTCCGGGCGCATGGAGGCGAGCGGGGTGCGCTCACCGCCTCAAGGTGCAGCAAGAATCTAAGATAATATTGTCCATTGTCATCCTAATATATCATTTAGCGTGAACGATGGCAGGGAGCCGGGCATTTCGAAGCAGCAGCAGCAGCAGCAGCAGCAAGACGGTGTGTGTGCAGAGAGAAGGAGAGAGAAAGTAAAGAATAGCAAAAAATAGCTCATCGTTTGTGCGGCGGGGTAAGCTCCGTACGTACCCGCCAAAGAAGGAAGGACTAAATCCTCCCTGGGTGCTGGCCCGCTCGGCTGTCTCATAAATTCGTGAAGTTTTCGCTCGGCAAATCCCTACGCCCGGTGACTCCACCCGTTGCGCACCGGAACGTGGAACCGGACTGGCAGGGGCACGTTTGGGATAATCTTTTTTTCCTCCACCTCACCTCAGTCATTTCGACCCCATCTCGTGCACACGGGTGACGGGCGCGCTTGTGTAAAGCGGTTCATAATATAATCCGTTTATTATTAAAAAGACGCCGGACAAAAGAGTTGCCACATCGCCCCTGTTTCGGTTACTACTGTTTGCCCCGTCGCGAAGCGATCGGCAGTGGGTGGGGCGTGTCTGTCCCGATCGCTTGCTGCTCTTTGCCGCTTCGCAGCAAGTTATTAGTGGCAGATAGAACGGGCGTTCAAATGCGCTCCGGGCGCAATGCGTGCAGCCCTGTTTGCGATGTTGGTCTTAATATGGTAAGCAGGATTACTGCTGCGCGGATTTGCGACCACTTGTAGGCTTAATTTCAAGGTAAAACCAATCAACTGGGAAGTGGGGGTAAAGCATTCTAATGCGAGTAAAATGATATACGCCTAAAGGTATGCAATGCTGCGCACAAAATGTTCTTATTTTACATTTCCTAAAGCTCAATGGGACTGAAAGCCACGCAGGAAAGGATAACATTGAATGTGTAACGCTCTTTAACTTGAGTTCTCTTTCTTGCCTCCACTTGCAGAACTTCTCCTCCTCGATGGCCGATTTCAGCGCGCGCCAGGATGACTTACTGCCGTTCCTTAGTAAGTAGCTAATGCCTCATCAAACGCGTAATCAATATGAATTCCAGCCCGTGCGGAATGGGATAAGGAATCAACCTTTACCCATCTTGAAATCGCCGCTCGTTACTGATGATTTGCTTGCCTGCGAAGAAAACACATACGTCACCGCAAGCACCAGCTCCGCAGCTAGGAACCCATTGCTCGCTCGCTTGCCCAAGCCTACACCAGCAGGGAAATGTTTTTTTATTATTTTTTTATTATTGTGCTTTCTACCGCTACCCATCATCGTACCTTGAACCGGTTTCGCCAGGGGTCATGGTTGAAAAGCGTCAAATGAGGATAACATCACATCCGCCCGCCAGCCGCCGAACGCCAGAAAACCGTTAACGCAGAGCCGAAAAGAGTGTCGTTTGATGGTCGCGTCGCGCCCAATCGCTCCAATGGCGTGCTACCTACCGCTCTGCCACGGGAAGCAGTTTTATTTAACCTCGTGTTGCATTAAGGATTAAAACGAACCGTTTTGGCCTGGCGAAGCGATACGCGAACATTTACAGCAGTGCGAGCAGCAGCAGATTATGCTGCTACATTTCGGTTCGCTGGCTGGTGGCCCGCTCCGCTCTTCCGGATTCCGTGCCGATGTCTGTGGGTGTCTGTATGTGTGGGTGGGAGCTTTCGCAGACCCCGGGAATGATTGCTTGTTAAATTCTTTCGCTTGACCGCATTGATCTGTACGACTCTGCTACCTTTTCGGTTCGCTCGTTAATTTGCGGACACTGCAGCGAGAAGGGCGGTGCGCGGAATGTTGGAAGCGCGAGCGGAGGACGGACACAATGTGCGCGAGATGTGTTGCCGTTTGTATTTAACGAAGCAGCAGCAGCAGCAGCAGCTCGGTGGCAGTGCATCGCACACTTGCTAGCGGTTCATTATGGGCGAACAGTCGGTGGGACATTTTCAGCATAATTAAGTGCATAAAAGTATGCCCGAAATTTCACGTCTTGCACGGTGGCTTGCGGTAGTTAGGCTTGTTAGTTAGGGCCTATCGGAAGGGTCAGCCTAAAGCGCTCGTAAAGTTTTAACGAAGCAGAAGTAATGGGTGTGTGAGTGGGAATGAGGGTACAGAAAAAAAGAAGATAAAACAGAATGTGAAAAAACATGAGAGAGAGAGAGAGAGAGAGAGACTGAGAGAGAGATTCTAAGAAAAAGAAAAAGTACAGCTGATGACCGTTTGCTGACATGCTGATGTCCTCGTATGATTAGGAGCGAAATGTTACACAAATTGCATACATTTCGGCGTTTGCTTTTGCTGAAACAAGGCCAGATGGTTCATTTTCAAAAAAAAACGATATTAGTAGACATAAGCACACTACGTAACCGTTGAAAAAAAAATACTCATCTACGTATGTGTCAGTAGAATCTTTCCCGTCGACTTCGAGCGACTTCCAAGACTTCGCCCTCTGCTTAGCAGGAGATAAGCGGTGTGAGGCACGTGATTCACCTTTTCGCGTCGTTCCCGTTCGTACCAGCTGGGGTTTTTTTTTTTTGTTGGGTTCGTTCACTTTTATTGCACCACTCATCGCTATTTCATATCGTGGCGCCCCTGGTCGTGAAGCACATGTAGCTGGGTACGTCGTCGCCGCTCCAGGGCCCGCGCGAAATATTTAACAGACGAATTGGTGTTGGTGGTGGTGGTGGTTTCTCTGCACACCTAACCCCATCATTCCTGACACACACACACACGGGTCCGGGCGGTACCGGAAGATGCAAGTGAAAATTGCTTCAGCAGCGCGAGACCCGATGATGGACTGGCTGAGGGCGTCTTCCTTGGGCAGGCGGGCATCGGACCCAAATACCGACGGCTCGACGGGACCAAGGACCCGCCGACGTCGCTCGCAACGTACCATTAGGTTTGGGGCTTCCCCACCCCCATGTGTGTGTGTCGGTTCCCTTCCCTGGTGCAGGCAAATATCCCCGGGTAGCGGGGTGGCGTGGCAGATTAATCATACCGCCGAGGGTAATATTTTTGATTTATTAAATTCAAATGAAGCCAGCCGTAAATTGTAGCGCAAACAAATAGATTACCGTGTTGTGCTGCCAGAGAGAGAGAGAGAGAGAGAGGGGGGGGGGGGGGCTTCTCAGGTCTGCAAAAGTGTAGCAATATGTGCATGTGTATCTGTGTCGGTTTCGATCGCAAAGCGAAAGAGCTGCTTGGTGCGCTGTCCCGTTTGCAGCACCGGGTTGCCACATTGCTTCCTATGCTCTTTTCTGCAGCACTCCACATCCCGAGACCCGGCTCTAAAAGGGCAAAAGGGTGCAAATCTTCTGTTCAGAATGTTTGTGTGTGCGTGTGAGAGAGTTTTTTCTCTCTTTCCTCTGACGGCTGACGGTAACGGCAATTATGATGAGCTAACAATCACGATGCAGGAAGCATCCATCAAAGCTAGGAAACGCTGCCGGAACGCACGCCCGGCAGGCGGCGAAGTGGAAAAATAGATTCCACCGTGCGTAATGCTATTCATTATTGCCATTGACCCGTTGGCGGTCGGAAGCTCCGGTTTCGGTTCGGTGCCTCCCACCTAGATGGCGCGGTTTGTAACGCTTCGACGGGAACGCGTGTTTGCAGCAATTCCGGCGCTTTTCTTTCTGCCCTTGCCCAACAGCAGCGTAAAGATGGTTAAACCGTTTTATCTCTCTCTCTCTCTCTCTCTTTCTCTCTCTCTCTTTCTCTCTCTCACACACACACACGTTTGTTTTGCGTGTTGCTTTGCTCTCTTTGCATTTCTCGGTTTGCCTGTTAGTTTTAATCCCTACCTTATTATCACTTTTCGCCTACGCAAAAAGCCCGCTAGCTGCGAGACGACACTGCACTCTGTTTGCAAATTGTCATTTACAAAAATGAACAGCATCTTGAGGCCTTTTTTTTCATCATTCGCTTACTTTTGCTTTGGGACCGGTGCAAAAATTTTCTTCCGTACAAGCTTACCGCCGACTTGTTCGCAGGCAGTGAACGATTGTCGGATTGTAATCGGAAATGAGCCACCCAACACTTGCTGCAAATCGTTTCCGCTGCCGGGCGGCGGGTGGGGATGCGGATTCGCTTTTGTAATGCCATCACCCGCCTATCAGCTCCCATGGCATGAGCGGGATCGGTCCCATTTGCAACGTAATATTTCATCAGTATCGTTCCACTGGTGTGTCCATTGTACGTGTGCAAGCTGTACAATAGAGGAGAGAGAGAGAGAGAGAGCACCAGAATATAGTGAAACAAAAGGAAAAAAGAACGGTTTAAAAAATCGGGTGTAACGTGCCGTTAAATACATGCCGGCCAGCGCACTGTGCCAGCTCCAGAACGTTCCGGCCCTGCTGGCCACTTCAGTTCCATGCAACAACAACAAAACAACAAATCAACAATTGCCGGCAGACAAAACAATCGAACAAAAAAAAAAAGTATCTTACATGCTGCACAAAAACATAGCTCGGCAAACAAATCTCACAGCCTAACGCTGCTTGGAAAATGTACTTGTTTTCCCATTTTTCTTTTTTTTTCTATTTTTGAGCTGGTTGCTGTACGTTTGCACATGATTCCTCCGCGAGATGGCGGACCGGGGAGGGAAGTTTGATGACCGTGGGGAGCACAAACATATTTCCCACGATTGCAACTGGCATCCCCCTGTGGTGCTCGGGTTCTGGTGGATATGCAAAAATTGGGAGCAAAACAAAGAAAAAAAAAGAACCAACCACTCCAACACTGCCTAGTACATAGTTCAGCTTTTGAGAAGCCCTGCCCTTTGCTGGTACATCGCTGGCGGTGAGAGCGGCAGAGTAAATGATGGGGCCCCGTTTGCAATTGGGGCCTGCACGAAAGGGGGCGCGCACGAAGCACCGGGTAGAAAGCCAAACTGGTCAAGCGGTATTGAACTGTCCATTGTAAAGCTGTTGGTTTCGCTCGACACTCGTCTTTGTTTTGGGCTGTTTTTTTTTCGCGGAATTTTCTATCCTTCTACCTACGAACTGGGCAGGGAATACAGGGGCACATAAATTTTCGCTCCATTCCTATGCCACTCTTCCCTGCCAGGAGGGCGAGGCTGAGGGTGGTTCTTGCGCAGGGTACCATTTTGTCGAAGAGTAGTGAAGCGTTTTTCTTTTCTGTGCTGTGTTATTTCCCCCCCCCCTCCCCCTCCCCTGTGTGTTCGTGTGATTGTTTATGCTAGTCAGTGCTTTTTGCTACCGATTATCTTCCCTTCGCCGTTCCCGTTTGGTTGTTCTGCGGGACAGTGTAGCTCTCATTACTCTCGCTCGGGACCTGCAGGGCGCCCGGGCTCCGGCACTCGGATGGCAGGTTACTTATTTTAAACGCGCCGGTACACGGTTTTTGTGGAGCTATTGCGTCCGCGTGATGGATTCGACAATTGAACGACCCCGAACCGTGCCCACACCGGGCTGCCCTGGTTGACATGATAGTTCTGCGAAAGCGAGTCCTTTTTTATGCTTGTTTATTTCATATCAAAATACATCTTTCAAAATAAACATACACAGTGTTTGAAGGTGTAGGTATGGTTAGTGTAACAGGTTCAACTGTATTGAAGAGTCTACGTCATCCATCAGTGGCTATAAAGTTCAAATTACTGGTAAAAGTAAAATTGAACCCTTTTTCTGTCTGCATTGGCTTAGCGACTCGTGAGCGATACTTATTTATTTATTGTTTTTTCTCCCCATAGTTTTTCCTCAATTTAATAACTTTTTAAATCCAAATCTATCCTAACAATGGTATAAAACAACAATTTGCATACTTTTAGGCGCTGTAGTACTTACTTTTGCACAAAAATAGTCAATTATAAGCAAATTGCATACCTTCAGGCGTTTTGCAAAAGATGATATTTGCTTCAACTTTATGAGGCATCATCCATCAATGACGTAACGCAAACATTAAAAGTTCTCGACCCCCTCCCCCACTAGTGTAATAAACTATAACGCTCGAAGAGCCCTCCCCCCTCAGAAATTTATCGTCTAATGGCTTATTAAATTGAATAAAATTAGAATTTTTGTAAATTTCTCTCTGCCACCATCCATCAATTACGTAACGCAATAATTGTAAACTTATCCTCCAAATAACGGACTTTTTGGCTGCGTAGTACATAAAAGTAGTAGTAGTAGTGGGCGGCATAGCCGCGTGGGTTGTTAAATTACGAAGAAGAATTCTCGTTTATTACTAATTTGTTATCATTAAAAATAAAAAATTGCATTACGTAACAAAAGGTAAAATCCCCCTCTCCTCCGTGTAGTATAACAAATCGTAACGTTTGACGACACCCCCTCCCTCCCTATCATCGATATTACATATTACGTAATTGACGGATGACGCCTTACTCTATTGGGATCGGCGATGATAAACAAAATGCAACTGATCCGTCATTGTTTGTGTTTTTTCCCCCTATTATGAAGAGTGTTCATTAAATACGGCTGAGGCGAAACATATCCATGCGCGCGATCCTAGTGCACACCGTGGGCCGATCAAGTCATCCACTCGACCAGGTGATTGCGAACCGAGCGCACAACAGTGCATTTGCTTCCCATCGTCACTGTACTTTTGTGTCTAGCTGAGGGTTTTCTGTTTTGTTTTGTTTTTTGTTTTTTTTTGCTGGAGCTCTTTGCCATTCCTATTACACGGCATCGCCAGAGTATCCACTTTTTTATCGCGAGTTTTGCATAGTGTCTACCCCTTCCCCTTGCTACCCCTTTCTGGTTGCCACTCGTAAGTTTAATTTGAAGCCTATTTCCATTTCCACGTACGTTTCTATCGCGTTCAGTTGCACTCGGAGCGCCGGTACGCTGCTTCGCTGAGCATACTTTAAGGCGCATTCGTGTGCTCGCACCGGCTTTCAATAGTCGTGCGCGTATCGGGTGAGCGGTTTTTGCCCCTTATCGGCAGCAATCTAATGACCACGGGCTGGACCGTGAGTGGCTATATCGTGTTCCCTCCGCAGCTGGTGAAGTGTGGCTTCGGTTTTGGATTTGAGTTTTAATTTTTTGCAATTGTTGTTTTTTTTTGCTCCTTCTGTTCGCTTTCAGCCGCTGACCAGGACGATCTGCTTGCCAATCGAGTCGGCACCGTCATTGGAGCGTTTGGCAATACGCTCTCCCAGCTGCTGTTCGGCACGAATGACGTCAGCACGGATGTAACGTTCTGGTGTGCAACGACGTAAGTATGCTGTTACCGCTGCTGCTGCTGCTAGTGGTTGGAGGTTTTGACGTTCTCGTTTCCGTTGCCGTCCCACCAGCAATCAGCCCGAGTACGTCCAGGCGTACGTGGACGATCCGCGCATCACGCAGAAGCTCGACCCGTCCAAACCGATCGCCTTCCTCACGCATGGCTGGACCGACAACGTGAACCGCACCTGGGTGAAGCAAACCGTCGCCGACTACGTGCGGCTGATCGGTGGCAACATCTGTGCGGTCGACTGGAGCCCGCTGGCGCTGGTCGAGTACAATCTGGCCGCCCGCAACACGCCCAAGGTGGGCCGCTACCTCGGCAAGTTCGTGCAGTTCCTGCTGACGAAGGGCTTCAGCATCAACCAGGTGACGCTGGTCGGGCACAGCATGGGCGCGCACATCTCGGGCATTGCCGGCGCGTACCTGGGCGGCCAGGTGCCGAGCGTGATCGGGCTCGATCCGGCCGGTCCGGCCTTCACCAAGCCGATCCCGGTGTCGACCGACCGGCGGCTCGATCGCACGGACGGCCGGTTCGTGCAGGCGATCCACACGGACAAGAACATCATCGGCACGACGATGAACCTCGGCCACCAGGACTACTACGCGAACAGTGGCGCCAGCCCGCAGCCGGGCTGCGAGTTCCCGCTGGTGAACAACGACACGACCAAGGCGTACCGTAAGTAACTGGAGCAATGCGGGCTGAGCGAAACGTTCCTCAAAAACCGTTGCATCCCTTTCGCACCCTTGCAGTGCAATTTATTTGCAGCCACTTCAAGGCGGTCGAATACTTCCGCGCATCGCTCGATCGGCAGAACATATTCGAGGGTACGGCCTGCTCCTCCTACTACAGCTACAAGCGGAACGACTGTTCCGCCGGCACCAAAGATGACTTCGGTCTGTTCAATAAGTAAGTGAAGCCGTTTGCAAATCGTTCGCTGGTGCTGTGTGCTTAATTTCCGGTTGTTGTTTTTTTTTGGTTACAGCAAAACTGCGTCCGGTTCCTTATTTATTTCAATCGACAAAACTGTCTACCCGTACGCACGGACAGTAGCTAGGAGTGCAAGGAAATAAAGCATCTGTTTGTTACCGAATACAAGTGTTTTTGTGTGTGTTTTTTAATGCAATTTTTCGAAAATATCACCCGTTTAACTGTTGGACCTTCATTTGTCTGCTGTGATAAATTGCAGCCCTAATGTATGCAACCCTCTATACAGTACTGTCTTATTAATGGCATACTTTCTGCTCGAACGACAATTCAGAGGAACCAAACAGTGGAATTGCTTCTTTTTTTTGCTCATGCTTCGCCACGTAAACGCTGTTCTGAAGAACTAAGCGTAATTATTTTCCGCTCGATAAACTATCCTTCAAATGCTTTAACGGGTTTGTTGAAAACATAAGCTTGCATTTTTTCTCTCTCTTTCTCTCTTCTGTCAACAGCACTGTTCGGCAGCACCGCCATTAGATCAAAACTAACTTCGCACGTCATCGTGAGCCGCACCTTCGGCGTCTTAATCCTGCCCGCAAAGCGCCTGCTGCCGGCAGGTCGAATCTGGGTGGTAATTAATTCAATAATTAATTAGTCGTAAAATTAGTGGCCTGATCGTCTGTTGATTTGCGCCCCAACACTACACGGCGAAGCGACAGTTTTACTATGGAGCGTACCGGGGCATGTTTTTGAATGCAGCGGGCACTTTCGGGAAGTTTGGCATCCGGATTGTTCCGGCCAAAGTCAAAGTTTCGTCGTCTGCGAGTTGATATAGGCAGCGGGAGGGAGAGGGCAGGGGGGAAGGGAAGGTGCGTCGAGCGATTGGAGCTCGTGAATGAACCGGAAAATTTGACCATCGCAGCACGGGGGCACGGTGGCACGAGCGCGGCAACAGCGCGAGCCGGAAAATGGGGACCAGCATGGCTCGGGTCGCTGCTTTGCGGTTTGCCAATGGTGTGGATGTTACTTCGGCCGTTTAATGCCAGCGGGAAGCTAATGGAAACGAAATGGAAACGATGGCGAGGCGGAAAACGGTGGCCTCCGTGTCCATAAATACTGAAACAGAAGCACTGCGCTGGAGTATCATCCCTCCCTGACTGGCTGGCTGGCGTCGAGGGGATTGGTGTGCCCGGCTGTAATGTGCCTATCTTGCCGCTTGCCGCGGATCGGATTTTGCCTACCGCCAGCCACGTGCACAACCACGGCGGCGGCGGCAGGATGAAGATTCAATTAAAGGAATGATTAATAATTAGCAGCATCTAATAAGCCTGGGCCACATTCTCCAAGGCGCGCCCGCTAATGGATCGGACTTCGATCGATTCGAGCGTTTTGCACCGTCACCGGTGCGTTGCGGCAGGTAGCGCGGTGCTGCTGATGAGGTAGTAATGCGATTGGTAATTGGTTTCCAGCTGGAATGTGGTAGTAAGCGGAGAGATGGCTTGTAAGAAAATGGAGCGGATTTTTAGGTGTTTCCTATTATCTTTTCAAAACACAACATGTTACTGTTGGATGGATCCATCAGAGATTTATTTTATTCCTAGCATGTTACATCGCTTTTGAGCTCAATTAAAAGATTTTTAGAAACATTTAAACACTGCTTACTTACTAGTAAACGTTTAGTGTTCAACTGCACATTGTTTAACTGCAACTGATTTCTTCGAGTTAGATTTTTATTTTGTTTTACTTAAATTCTAATCAAGGTATGTACTATTGACTTTCTACACGCTTTTATTTCATGATTCAAATAAAATAGATCAATATTTAACAAATTGTTCAAACTATGGAGGGTTTAACGATTCTAGTCAGCTTTTTTGTATGGAGTTTGACACTTGACGGCTGAAATCATGCTTCATACACTTCATAAAAACCCATTATTTCTTAACTAATAAGCTATATAAGTCTGTTATTAACAAATTCATCTAGTCATGCCGACTTTGTTTGCTAATGTAAAATAAATAAATAATGCTTGTAATTTTACATTCTATTTTTAATAGAAAGAAATAAAATAAAATAAATAAAATAAATAAAATAAAACGTTTTTAATATGCATCTTTGTTTGTACACAAAAATGCAATCAAATGTGGCGGGCCGTAATTGTCAAACGGATACGTCCGGATCGTATGAATATTGTTCCAGTGATACTTTGACATTTTCTTCTTTCCTGCATACATTATCGAAGGCGCCTATTATTTTCTTTTGAACTTAAAAAATCCTTCAAACAAACGAGCGAGCTGCGAGGAGTCAATGACTTTCATTTGAACAATTTTCAGATAGATAACGCTTGAACAGTGTTAAAATAATTCCTAAAATTGTTTATTAGCGCTCCAAAACGGTGTAAAACAATTCGAATGAATGAATTCGAATGAAAATTATTGCTATAGCTACCCCTCATGAGCTGTACTCATGATAATGAGGTCGCTATCACTGCCGCATTTTCCAACATTTTTAAAACGAAGATCTTTTCCTAGTATTCCGCGCTGGTCCCCTTAATACTTCCTTTCCCCACAATACAGTACCCTTTTGGGGCGGCTTTGCGTGACAGATGGGAAGAACCTTTACCGATGCGTGCAAGCAAGCGAAACCCACGTTATGCTAATGCGCAACAAAGATCATCCGCTTGCATACATTTAGGCGCACCGTACAGGTAGCCGCGTTCGAGTTGGTACAGCAGAACAGAGGCAGCGGTTAAAACGAAAAAAACGCGTGTAGCCGGCATGCAGCCTTAATCTGAACAGATGTTACGCGCTCTCTCTCTCTCTCATTCGTTATCTCTTTTTTCCCTTTTTCCCTTTCTAGAATTAAAAAAAACTCTAATAAAAGTGGGTTAGAAAAAATAACATGCAAAATTCAGTGCAACCGGCGCTCGTAAAAAAACAACAACTCACTCACACACACACACACACACACACACACACACACACACACACACACACACACACACACACACACACAC
>VTWG01011105.1:17885-30192 GCA_008817895.1 Anopheles fontenillei | reverse complement strand
ACTAGTTCGTTCGCGTTCGGTGAAAAGAATCGTTTTGCCCATGCCTAATTTTAAGCTATCCATACAATCCTACAACCCTAACCCGAATGTTTTTGGAGATGCCCAAACCGATTCCGATTCCAGATCTGATTCCGAATCCAGAGGTGATTCTGGAATCGATTCCGACCAAAACTTCAATTTTCATATTTCTGGCGAAAAAAACAGTTTAAATTGTGTAAACTATCCAATTTTGTAAAATTCCATCGTTAAACTCTCCATCTTCCTTCCAATTGTCCTTCCATCACAAACAAATTCCCTTCCCCCATATCTCCGCCTAATGTTTCAATTCAATTTGCTCTTCGAGCCCCTCTTCCTCTCTCTCTCTCTCTTTCTCTCTCTCTCTCTCTCTCCCCCCCCCCCCCCCCNCCCCCCCCCCCCCCCCCCCCCCCCCCGAATGATTACATTGAACTCCTCCCTGGAATGGAATCGAATAAAGACGTTCACCGCAAATTCGCGGACAAACAGGGAAAACAAAACCCTTTCTTTCGAACGCACAATAATTCAGTTATTCAATCACTTCACAAGTCCGTTCCACCGTTTCCCCCTGCTTTTTCTGCTGCTACTGCGGGGTGGAAGCTGTACAGCGCCAGCTGTATGTTCCTGGAAGGACAGCGCAGGGAATGCCTGTGCCAATTAGATATGCGAAATATTCAATACCCGGAAGCAACTTCATGAAAGTAAAGTCGCCCCAGATGTGTTCCGTGGATCGCGAGACACGATCGGAAAATGGGATAAGAAAATTCCACCCGCACTCAAATATGTCGTTAGTCGTCCTCTCTGTAGAATAAATTACACTTCCGATGCCAAAATGGCTTCATGTGCGCGTCCTTTTGGCGGGTGAGTGCGCGCTATCCTTTTGTCCATTTTCCACTGCACAAACAAATACACACACACGCACACAGAGAGAGAGAGAGTTGGGGGGAACGATTTGTCGATTAGAATCGGGCGGTTTTGTTCGTGTTGTTGCCGGTTGTCCTTTCCCGTGTGCCGTGTGTTTTCCGTTTCTTCAAGCTCCCATCACCATAACCATCATGGGCCGCGCGATGTACTACCAACGTCTCGTTACTTTTCCCCGTACCATTCAATGCTTTGTAGAACGCGCGTTTGTGCAACGGAAAGGATTTTCCCTCGGAAGAATTGGCCCTCGGAAGGCTCTGATGGATTCAAACTCGCAAAAACCGCTCCATTTTGCTCCACAAAAACCCGTGAAGGAAAACGGAAGTGAAATGGTGTACCGAAAGCTTAAAACGAAAGATGGACGGGGATAACAACAGCAAGAAGCGGCACCACCGGGCAGCAATATTGTAAAGAAATCGGGCTTCTTCCGGTCTTAAGGTTCCTTTTCTTCTAGCGCTGCTGCTGCGTTTGTATCGATTTTCCACGCCATTCAAACAAAACCCTCCGGCCCGTTGTGCCTCGGTCGAGGAAGCTCATCAATTTTTATATTTATTGCCACCGAAACTGGCAATGGCTTATGCTCATCGGCACCCCCCCGCACACACACACACAAACCCCAACGAGGGTGGGAGGTGTGCGGTGGACATAGGAATGTGTGTGTGTCTGATCCTTACGGGCGGCAACTGCTCACGCTGCGTAGCGGCGTAAAAGGGTTTCCGTTTTGATCGCTGTTAAAGAGGGAGAGAAACCGTGCCCGAGAGAAAGAGAGAGAGTGAAAGCAAAGGGCGGAAGTTTTGTCAAATTTTATCCCACCCCTGTGCACCCCCTTTCACTCCTACACACCAAAGCTGGTCGTTTGTTTTCCCAAGCCCCTAGTGAAGGATTCGGCACGAGGAGGTTTTCGATAAGGCCAGGAGCGTAAAACACGGAACGCAAAAGGGGAAAACGTTGGGGCGAAAGCGATCCGAATCGTTAGTTTTTATTTTCTTTTCTTTTATATACACGCCAACACACACACACACACACACACACACACACACACACACACACAGTTCACAGTTTTACTTCCGCTATTTTATTTTACCTCGTTCGCTCGCTCGCTATTACTTCCGATGGCGCATCATCCTTCCTTATTCTCCACCAGCGCCCTCCATCCGATTTGCCACTATGTTAATACTGTTTTCTTTTCCTAGCTAGCTTGTGGGGGGTTTTGGGATGGTCTTGAAGGGGTGATGTCGTACTTTTCTTTTCTTTTTTTAGTTGCAAAATATTCACAACACAATGTGATCTAACAATCACGCGTTGCTTCGACGCGACTGGAAGGAGGGAAAACTATGCTTCTTATTGTAAGTTTTTCCGACTCTCATTTTTTGGGATGTGGAATTTTGCTGCCAACGCGTTTCAGTTTGCAAGCGTTTTGATTGAGTTTGGCCGAATTGCTGTTTAGTTTAGTGATGTGCTCTCTGGATTGCACCCACGACTCCGATCTGACTCCGACTATTGTTAGTCTCATGCCTATGTTAGACTCCGGAACATAGGGAACCACTAGTTCCGCCCGGAGTCGGAGTTGTCCGGAGTTGCCCGGAGTCGGAGTCGTTCGAAGCCGTCTGGTGCAATGTGCTTGTGATCAGGCATTTCATTTCTTTGTGTTTTTTTGTCTTTTACTCTCTGCGTGTACTTCGTATACAGGCCTTTGTTTTGAAGGACCACTTCGAACGACCTGGCTGATTCCGGAGAACTTCGGATGACTGCGGACGTCTCCAGACGACTCCGAACGACTCCGGACAACTCCGACTCTAGGTGACTTCGGGCGACTTCGAACGGCTCCATACGATTCTGAACGACTCCGGATAATACTGAGCGGACCTACATTTCGGAGTCAGTTCTGAAATTGTTGGGGTCCGATAGGAGTTGACTCCGGATTTTTCCATCGATATTTTACACGTTTTTTTAATAGCTGAACATGCTTTTCTTTTCCATATTCATCAAATCCATCCGAGTTTAATAATTCAGAGTTTAAAGTTTAATATTAGACTGGATTCCTGATGACCCCAGACGACTTTGGTAGTGTCCAAAGATCACGATTGAGGGCACGGATGAGATCTAACGACTATTGTGAGCTTTTACTATTCTGCCAAATTCAGTTGAGTCCAAAAGTGCCCAGACAGCTCCAGATGACTCGTGACAACTCGGGAAAAATACGGACGGTTCTAGTTGAGTCCGAATGAAGTTCAAATGAGTCCGGTCGTCTCCGGATGGGCCTAAACGGCTCAAGACGTGGCAAAACGACAGGCCGACTTTGGTTCGTTTCGGATAACTTCAATGATGTCTGGATGATTCCAGGTGAGTCTCCTAGAGTTAGCTAGAGCCTTCAGTAGTTAATCAGAACTGTCCAGAGCCGTCTGATGTTGCCCGTACTCATCCGGAGTCGTTCGGATTTTTTCCTCGTATTCATTCCACAAGTCGTATTCATTCCGCTTGGACGGCTATCGGGTTGTCGGATATCCGATTCTTGAATGGTCCAAGTTTAATTTAATTTTTATTTACAACAAGAATGTTAAACAGAGTATTAAGTCAGATGCTATTCAGAATTTGTAAAAACCTTTAATGTTGCAACCTTTCAAAGTTAGTGTGTTGTTGTTTAATTGTTTTTACTTCCACATATACATATAAAACGAACTTTAAGTTGGTCTAATTTGTTTTAATAGATAAATATAATATTGAAGCCTTAAAACATGTCAATATATCCTTATTAAATGTTTTTGTTCAATTCAGAGTTCATATTTCCTATTGCTCTCCTTGTAGACACTGGACTGGACTGGAACTGGTTTTAGAAAATATTAAAGTAAAACAATTTTTCAAATTGCTAATGACAAATATCAAAACTCTGGGAATTTTTGAGCCTCTGATTATTTCCCCTACTCTTTAGAGTATTAAACTCACTACGAATCACATAACATTTCTAGTCCGTAAACGGCACTAACAAGCCGGCTTTTGGTGCAAATTTCACTTTCATCTACCCTAGGAGGGGCCTTTCATCGCTTCCGCAATGAAGTCCTTTTGTGTGATTTCTAATTATTACACCGTTAGCTTCCATCGATTGACTTCGCCCTTACCAAGAATGTTGTTGCTTAACATTTCCTTTCATTAGCGCACTGCAAACTGTTTCAAATTAAAATGCCCCTACCGGTTGGATGGCTTTCTCGCTTTCCCTTTCTGGACCCCCAACGCTCCACTCCGCGGAATCGGCCAGAATCATCTTGTTACGGGGCCCGCTCGCACCCGCCGTCCCCGGTGGGTGGAAAAATGCGCCTGATTGAGCTTTAAGTGAAATTTCAAATTCCATTTCACCGCGTTTTGCGTAATCCTTTGATGACGGCGATCCGGCTCATTGCTGGTGCTGGCGTCGTTAGTTTTTCAAACACCGAGCGACCACCTTTCGGTCGCCCCCGTTACGCCATCACCGTCATGATGATGATGATCATCATCATCATCATAATCATCAGCAGTGAGTTGGATCTCCCTCCGGGCTTATCAATTAGTTTCTTTCGGCTGAGTGAAAATTCGTCGGGATTTTGGAGGTTCGCTACGGCTACGGAACCGATGACGGGCCGCGCGTTTTTTTCCGGCGCGCCATCCACGCCCAATTTTTCGTCCACGGTAGCAGATTAATTTTTAATGAGCTTCTCGGCAGGCGAAACGGCTCGAAAGGATACGAGATGGAAGCGCGTGACGTTGTGGGAGATTTCAGATCTTCAACGTTTGGGGTAAAGTTAGGGCGGACGAGCGCAGCCTGGAGGCGAGGGCCCCGTGAGCCGGATCTTTGTGTAGTATAAGAAACAGGGAAACATTCATTGGAAGACAGTTTTACTGATTAATGAGGACAAGCGGCAAACGGCTTCTTCTTGGCGTGTAAATTAATAGAGAAGCTGTTTGCCCGGTCACGTGCTGCCCCTGTAAGGAGAGGAATAGGATTCGGTTCTTGAAGGGTAATGTTCATCTAGAACATTGCTTGCTTTAAGTTTGTAAAAGCTTTCATCGGACATCAGGAATTCCAAAAACAAAGAAATAAATGAGAATTAAATTTGAGGGAAAAATATAACTGGTGGAATGCAAATGAAACAATATTCAAAATACATTCAAACAAATTAGAAAAAAAAACATAAGAACATCTTTAAAGATAGATAAAACGAAAAAGAAAACAATCTATATGAATTTAAAGAAAAACAAACAAAAAATCATAGGTAAATACATGACAAAAATTACATTCATAATTGAGTAGTTAAAGAAAAAACTGAAGTTTGTACACAAGCAACTTCAGACATTGTGAACAAATGAAGAAGAAAAAAGAGTCAAACTTGCTCCCTAGGTGTAAAAACAATTACAGGATGGAGAATTTTATTATTAATTAATTAATTAATTAATTAATTAATTAATTTATTTATTTATTTATTTATTTTTTCATTTATAAATTTATTATTTTAAATTTTTTATTTATTTTTTTTAATTTATTTATTTATTTATTTTTTCATTTCTTCATTTATATTTTAAATTTTTTATTTATTTTTTTATTTACTTTTTTTATTTTATTTATTTATTTATTTATTTATTTTATGTTTTATTTATTTATTAATTCCATGAATAATCCATTGAAACTATAGGCCTTTACAACTTATTTCTATCCGTTACATTACATCACACTGATAAGATAAAAGAGATGAAGTTAATATTAAAAAGAAACGTGTAACAAAAGACCAAAAACAAAACAAAAACATCTCATTACAATGCGCATCGAAAGTGTGATTGTAGTTTGTTCATACACTAAACTACACTAACACTAAAATCGATATTGAATTTGTATAGAAATAGGCATTAATCATGTATGAAATCGGGTCATTGGAGCCAAACTCTGTCTACCTCAAATCCGAACAAAATAATGGTCTTGGCCTAAAAATTCTACTGGGTGTACGAAAGTTTACATGTTCAAGAATGGACAAGGCGTCATTAGATGCGTTATTCGTGTATATTTTAGAGACTCCAGTCCGAAAGGCAGGCACCTGATGCGGTAAGTAGGATAAGTACAATCGCGGGACCAAGGCAAACGATATAACAATGCGCGTAAAAATCTTTTTTGAATTGTTTCTATGCTATATATAATGTACTGCTGTGTTGGAGTCCATAAACCACTCGCGAATTCAAGGATTGGACGCACGATAGCACAATAGAAAGCACTCAAGCAGTCATCAGTATGAGAAACAGACGTGAAGATCTTGAGAGCGTCGGCATAAAGTAATTTCTGGCAGTCTGGAAGCGCGCTGATGTTGTCGTTTCTATCCATAGCATAAGTCACTAGTATCTCAAGCATCTATTATCACAAGTCCTTATTTTCCATTCACATAAATAAACTGGCTTTATCTTTACTTTTAATTTTCCTATGTTTTCTTCATAAACCGATTCATTGATATCAAGATTCTTCACCATTTTGGGCAACTTTCTCACTTGCACTGCACTTTCATTCTTGCCCAGAACAGCATCTTTTTGTAAAGCGAAATCTTGTACACAAACGCTAACCATGCTAAAACCAGTTCCAAATTATGTAATCGGCAAAGGGGTTGCGTTGATTGTTCTCCGTTTTAAAAAATTCTCAACCCAAAGGTAAAGCGAAAATGTAAACAAATTCACAATGCGCCCCTCAAACAAGAGCGCGAAAGCGCGATCTATCATCCGGAGGTGGGGAAAAACGGGATTTGCAGTTCCTTTTTTTCCTCCCGGAAAGAAAACTGAGAAGCGTAGATCCTTGCCTTTTCAGCCGAACAACCCCGCTCCAAAAACCCAGTCCATTTCTTAGAGAAAAGAGAATAGTTCAACCAGTTGCATCATGCAGAGCCAGAAAAAAGGGTATTATTCCTCACTAAATCTCTAATTGCCATACATTACCGGCGCGCGAAAGGATTCCCACCAGCCGCGTCGTCCGATGCGTCGTCCACTTTCTTCTCGCGGCAAACCGGAATACGCTTCACTTTCTTCTTTCGATGGGCGGACACCGTAGCGAATTCGATCTAAATTCCCCTTTTCCTCGCGGAGCTCTGCCCGGTACTTGGCCGTATATCATGCGCCGGTAAAATCCACAGGAAACAATCGAATTGCATTCTGATGCAAATGCCCCCTTTCCCTGCCCGTGCTTGTGTGTGTGTGTGTACAGTAGAAAGTAGGGAATGTAGCCTGGTTTGACTTGAAGATGGAAACTATAGAATAGTTCTTTTCTTTACCCTCCCCGTTTTCCTGGCACTCGGTCATTCACTTCGATTTGCCGGAATCATAAATTTAGCATAACTAGTTGTTGAACAATATGGGCCCGGTGCTATACATACATTCCGGTTCTTTGTTTTGCATTGAAATGTGCATGTCTGCTTGCGCTCACTGCAGGGGGAAGAGATTTAGCACACAAGAACAGTACTTAAGCTCCGTATCCTTGCTGGTTCGTTCAACTATGTAGCTCGTGATTTGAATGGCACCAAAAAAAGGGGTGGAAGAGAAAGTTTGATTGATTACATACTTACTTACTTACTTATCCGGCGCTACAACCGCTTTGCGGTCTTGGCCTGCCTCAGGAGTGTCCGAAACCGCTCACGGTCTCGCGCCTTCGTCTGCCAGTCCGTTATCCCGGCCTTAATGGCGGACGCCTCCACGCCATCTTGCCACCTCAATTTGGGCCTACCACGCCTCCTCTGTCCTTGTGGACGGCCTAAAAAGACTTTACATATAAAGATTGATTACATATCTGTACATAAATCTAGAAAGAGATTAAACCAAATTCAAAGGGGTATACATTAGAAAGAATATTGAAAAGCTTAGAAAAAATAATAACTGAGCTACAATAAAAACTATAAAATAAATGAAACTTTTTTTAAGAAATCAACGTTAACAATAACAAAAAAATATAAATATTTTCATTATATGTATAACAAGGAACAAATAGATGTGGAATGATACAAAATTATGAGAAAATGTGTAGAAAACCATACAAAAATAGCAATGCAAGCAAATCTTTAATGAACAAGGTAACATGAAAATGAAAGATATAAAAACATGAAATGATAAAAGCGACATAATAATGCTAATTCTCCCTAAATAATCCAAACAAGATAATAAAACAATATATAAGGGTTTCCAATGAAGCAGAATCAACAAAAAATGTAACAAAAAAAGAAAAGAAGAAAAGAGAAAAGAAAAAGATAAAAGAAAAAGAGAAAAGAGAAAAGATAAAAAAAACTGGATGATAAAATTTGCTCATGATATGTTCTAATTAATTTGATTAATGCAAAACACATCCAAATGAAAAAAAAAAAAACAAACTAAAAAATCGCAACAAACAAAACATCTAACACTTTAAAGGAAAAACATACAATAAGAATCGCGGAAAAGGAAAGGAAAAAAAGAAATAACTGGATAATAAATTTTGCTTATGAAATGTGCAAATTAATTTGATTAATGCAAAGCACATCCAAATGAAAAAATAAAACAAACTAACAAAAATCGCAACAAACAAAAAAATCTTACACTTTAAAGGAAAAACATACAATAAGAACAAGGAAAAAACAATATCTTCTATCAAACGTAGCAAACATAGTACAACCAGCAGTAAAATCAAGCAAATAATACAAAGAAGGAAGAGCACTTTTATTGTGCAACCCCGACAGCCCTACCAAATTCGCAAACAATACAAAGCAATACGAGAACAACCTCGTCATCAGGAGAAATGCTTTCTTCAACAAATGCTACCCTTCTTCATAAAAATGCTTCAGCTAAGCGTTGAAAAGAATCGATCATAGGAAGAAGAAAAAACTCACAATTGAACGTAAAGTACAATAGAGCGAAGGAACATGCTCGTCGTATGTTAGAGAGAAGAAAAAAAATCCTCCTTTGGCATGTAGATTTGAAAGAGGAGAAGCGAATCGGGCACATTGAACAAAGAACTAGAAAAGAAAAGAAAAAACGCATCCAAGCAACCAAACGCTTGACTATCTTCTTTGCCCCCCTGCTAAACACAGCAAAGCTTGCCCGCTCCTGAAGCTTGATTGAGTCTTGGGTTGCTTTGTGTTTGATTGTTTGATTGAAATTAAACTCCTCGATTTGACAAAACAGTACGTGCGTGCGTACGTGCGTGTGCATCACTGTAGAAAGCAAACCCAAGGGAACTGCGCGCGGTATTCAAAAGAAATGCTATTTAATGCACGCAATCTTAAGAAGCGTTTGTTTCCCCCTTTTTTTGCTGTCGTACTTTTGGTTGCCTCGGATGTGCACCCGGGTAGGGGGGGGAAAGGACAATGGCCTCCGATTGTGTACCCCGTTTGCTTTCGACGTAAGAGTTGCATCGGACTCGCGGGGTACGGAGCACCAGGACGCCGGTATCGCGGTTGTTTGCGCGGTTCGCGCGGTCTTCCGCGGAGGGACGTGTCGCGTTGGTCACAACACCGTTTTGCTTTCCCTTCCGCGCGCGCGCGCGCGCTCGCTCGCTCTCGGAGTACTTTCTTTCTCCGGTCAACCCCTTTCGTCACGGTAATGCGACCCACTTGGAAAGGGGCGAGAAGGAAAAACGAGCTCCGATTGTTATGCAATCCACGGTTTGCCCGGGGAAGTGAACGCCAGGATGCGAACCCGAAACCGGTCGTCGATCGTCGTTGACCGAATTTTGATGTGCGTATGAATGGGGACGATGGTGGCAGGCAAAAAGGGGTTTTTTTGCTTCTTTTCTTCTTCAAAGATTTTGTTAATTCATTCAACAGGTTTTTTTTCCTGCTTCCCCCTCACGCAGTTATGCATCAAGCGCTTTGTTCTGCATTTATTTATGATGGATGAAGGATTGTTTATTTGCAGCACAGGATTTTCAATTCACGCGCGCATTGCTCTAATGATGTTTTTTTTTTTTATTCCCTGTTTTTTACGCAAAGGGATTTGATGCAGCAATTTCTTTTCGTTTTGTTCAGCATATTTTCTCTTTCGTATATAAAAAACCATTTCTTTACCTTCCAGGAAAATCTTTCTTTCTTGTTCAAAGATTTTTTGTGCTCATTTTTTGTACTTACGTTTAGACTAGTGATGTGATTTCTGATGCGCACTCAAAACTCCGATCCGACTCTGACTATTGTTAGTCCGATTTCGGCAAAATCGGAGCCACTAGTTTCGCCCGGAGTCGGAGTCGTCCGAAGTCACTCGGAGCCGTTTGAAGTCGTACGCAGTTGTCCGGAGTCGTCCAGAGTCGTCCGGAGTCGACCAGAGTCGTCTGGAGTTCCCCGAAATCGCTCGGAGACGAAGTCGACGGACTGGACGTCCGGCGTATTCTGGACGACTCTGGACGATTCAGACTCCGAACGACTCCGGACCTTTCCGCACGACTTCGGATGACTCTGGACGACTCTGGATGACTCTGGACGACTCCGGATGACCCTGGACGATCCCGGACGACTCCGACTCTAAGCGATTTTGGATGACTTCGAGCGACTCCGGACGACTCCAGACGATTCCGGAACGACTCCGGATAATGCAGAGCAGACCAATCTTCCAGAGTCGGTTCATAAATTATCGGAGTCGGATCGGAATCGACTCCGGATTTTGGCCAACTTTGCTCATCACCAGTTTATACCTTTTTTGTGTTTTAAGTTTAAAGACGTTTTCTTAATTATTTAATTATTTAGTTACATTTCACAAACCCTAGTTTTACTGTTTTTTTTATTACAACCAACTTTTTCCTTTTTTCTTCACTTTTGATTTTTTATTCAATTTTAATTTTATATATTCCAGTTGTCGATACTGGTCCTACTATTTTTTTGGTTTATTATTCATACCTCGCAAGTTATACTTTATGAGGCTAAGCACTTGCTTTAACTCTATTTGAGATTAATTCTCTGCTACCAATTCTCTAGTGCACTAATAACTAGAAACTGTATATTTCCTTACAATTTATTGCATTAAAATCCTTTAGTTTCTTCGATGAATGTAACACATTGTCGGCGCAATAAAGTAATTTTTTCCTATTTATTTATTTGTTCGTACCATTCTAAACACGCATCATACCCAAAGGAGGCACCCCTGTTTGCCAGACGCTCGACTCGCTTGATCTTTGATCGGCATTCAGTCTTCAGATGTTTAGCGCCTCAAACCCCTGGAAACTGGCACCTATTCGGACCAGGGTACTGACAGCCATTAAATCAAATAGATAAACTTTTTCGGGCACCGCCAAAAAAAAAAACAACAACAGCTCACCCGTTGACCAAACACATCACCAAACAAAAAAAAGGGGAATTTCGGGTCGGTGGTACGCTCGCGCGTAATATGGTGAGAAAATGCACACCGAATGCACCGTCGGAGGGTGCAACAACAAGCACGCCGCGGCGATATCTTACCGCCGCGGCGATGCTTTAATGCACCGCGCGAAGCAGCTGGCGTATGTCGCGAGTTGTATCGGCGGTGGGTTTTTTTTGTAGTTATTCTAGCGCCGAACAATGTAACTGACTGTTGTACATTGATGGGTGAGAATCGCGGGAAGCTGAAGGAAAGCTGCATGTTGGCAGCTGTTCCCGGGATGTTATCAAAAGGTGTGTGTGTGTCTGTAGAAGGGGTTATCGGGCTGTTGCACAGGACGGCCAGAGTTTCTAATGTCCGTTGATTACTCTCGCATGACAAGATGGTCAAGATGGAAAGCTTGGGATAGTTTTTTTTTAATGTTTCGATCATGTCAAGGGAATAATATTTCAATTTGGCCTTAAAACAGGGATTGTTTTTTCTCACGGACACGACAATCTCGTAACGGCTACCATAACTCGAATGTTGTCCAGCATTAAACGGTTTAAAAGATCTTCAAACTTTAGTGAAATAATGATACAAAACAGGAATTTGATTACAGGTTTTTGCTTGTTCCATGTTAAATTGCAGTTTTTTGCTCATTAAAACAGAACTTCACCTTTAAGCTTTGTTGCCCCATTTATCTCGTTCCACACACTTATGCAAACAGATCGGTATCGATGAGCACGATAATTAGTTATTATGCCAACCAAACCCACCCATTTGTTGCCCTTTTTGCTACCTTCCTAACCCTTCTCCTTTTTTTGTTGCATAACGTAGAGGTGAACGTTTATCGCCGCTTAGAGCTAATGTGCGGCTAGTAAATATTTGCCAACATTCGCGTTCGATCGATTGCGATCGCTATCGTTTGCGGACGGGGTCAGCGAGTCAGAAGTTCACGCAGGCATGTTACCGAGCGGCAACATTGCTTGTATGTGGAACCAACACCAACAACAAAAAAAGGGCTCAGTTAGAACAAAATAACGATCCAGCAAAACATTCCTTTCCTTCAGAACCCCCCCCCCCCCCC
>VTWG01011105.1:2537-17843 GCA_008817895.1 Anopheles fontenillei | reverse complement strand
CCCCCCCCCCCCCCATTTTTAACGATGGGAAGTATAATCCATCTATTTTACGTTCGCCGCGTGCACTGGGAATAAATACCGATCTATATATGAACTGCACTTTTTTGTTTGTTTGTGCTGCGATTAGCCGTTTTAGAGCGAACGTGCGATCCGGTGTGTTGTTCATCGCGATAGAATGCGGCGGGTGCAGTTATGAGCGACGACTGCGTCAGACATCGTGTCTGACGTGGAATCGTTTTTTACAATCTACCGTTAAGCTAGGAAATGGTGAGGTGTAGTGGGAAGCATTCCATAGTGGAGAATGGGTAGGTGTCGGTCGCCCAGCAGGAACGTGCCGATTAGCGGCGGTTACTTACCTGTGATGCAAATTGGGGACGCATATCGTTGGGTTGGGATGAAGCAAGGGAATTTCGATGGTGATATGAAGTGATTATTTCAAGTTAAAAAAAAAAACAATATTTTCTACGAAATAAGTTATCGAAAAACATAAGATGTTACAATGCATAATTGGTACAATAATGCAAGTATCCACTTTTACGTTGATAATGAGAAACAAATAAAAACGCGAAGAAATTAACCTCAATTGTCGTTCGATACAAAAAAAAATCGAATGAAAGTAATAAAATGGTGAAAAGAGTAATAAACTACACATAGAAAAACGCAAGAATCAATTAGAGAAGGATAACTAAAATGTTGTAAAGAACTAAGAGGAAAACATTATCATTCTATATAACGTATGGCTCAATATAAATGGTAAACAACTGGAACTCAGAACAAAAAAGCTATATGTACTTGTTGGCCAATGAAAGAGTATACACTCAGGAGGTAAAATTTAAATATAATTTAGCTAACAGTCCTAACTGCGAAAAATGTGGCTGTGTTGACAATAATCAAAACAAACTAAAAGAACGTCGAGAGAGAAAGAGGAACTGGAAACTATTCAGTGAAATAGCTCAAGCGCTCAAAATTAGAGTACGATACATTGATAAAACCAGACTTTAGAATAAATAACAATAAGGGAAAACAATTAATCAAGCTATTCAGCAGTTACGTGATAGGAATAATATAAAAAAATTAAATCCACCCACATATAGATAAACAGGGTTACAAACAGATACTAAATTTAGTCAAAAGAAAAAGTAAGTTACATTTAAGTGAATGATGGAATAAAAACTGAAATAATTGATTTTTATTTTTAAAAATCTATGGAACGATGTTACAAGATGGATAAAACAGATGAAAAAAACTGCATACATTAAATTATGTTTAGTAGAATTAGTAGGAGTAGCAGTAAAAGTATGTGTAGATGACATTTATGAAATAGTATTATAATATTACTTAATGAAAATTTTAACATAAATAAGAACGGTTTGCGATAAATACAGTCGTTACCTCCATATTGTGGCTCTAAAGTGTCATTTTTTGCCTCTGTGGCATCAAATGTTGACTGTAATGCTCCTATTGTTTGTACCTAAGTCACCTTTTTTTAGTATTGTAAGGGAATTTAAGTAGATTGATGACAACTGTAATGTGACAGCACAAAAATACTACAAAAACCGTGCAATTTGAGTGTTTTGTCAAAAAAAAAAACAAACAATTTAATGAATTCTAATGGAAAATCAACCCAACCATTTTCAATAAATGTTCCCACACAGGTTTATCAATTGTGAAATTTAAAATTCTGTCAGTTAAATAATTAACTACTTAACTGAAACTCAATAATTAAAGAACATCTTAGTTTGAGACATTAGGTTAAATTGGGTAAGCAAAGCTATTGATTTACAGTTAAAAATTGATGCCTTAGAGACAAAAATTGATGCATATTGTCAGAAATTAATGCCTTAGAGGCAAAAATTGTGACATATTGTAAAAAATGTATGCCTTAGAAACCGAAATGAGTGCGTTAGAGACAAATTTAGCGGCATCGACTGTAAGATAAAGAACAAAATAAAAAATTATCTCTAGATGAAATATTAATAAGGTTTGTTACGAAAATGCTGAAATTTATTATTAATTATATTCGTGTAATCTAAATGCATCAAATAATTACCTAAAAACATGATATTTTTTAAACCAACCATTAAAATCTAATACATGAAGCCAGTTGGAAGCTCTATAATCTCTTTTTGACAACAGCTTGTTTGCAATTGACGTTCTTCGTGTGCCTCAAAAGCCCAAAGAACTTCTTTCCCAAAAATCGGTTTAAGATCTGCCATCAATGCGAAAAACCGCTCCCACCGGCCACCGTCCAATCATCTCCGAATCAGTGCAGTGTTGGTCGTAAACCTGCCTGCACTAATGCACACTTTGCTCACGCTCTCCGTGCATTCGGGCGACCATACCATAATGCCATACCACGTTCGCTAAGTGCACTCCCGTCCTAGCCAACGTGCACACTACCACCATCTCCTCTTCAACACGCTGCCAAGCAAGAATACGTTTCAAATGAAGCAGAAATGTGTAGCCCGCCCGTCTGGAGCTGATTATGCAGCGCTTCATCGCTTTCCGTTGCAGAAAGCTTCACTTCCGGGCTCGTCCTTTCTGGTCTGGTTGTATTAAAACGCGTCAATATAGCAAACTCACACAGACACACACACACATACAGACAAAAGGTTTGAAACAAGAGAAGCAACGAAAAAAAACGCAAGTAAAAACGAACCAACCAAGACTCCAAGAACGGAAAGACGTCGTCGATTTGGCGCTTGTGTCGTTATTACTTGATTTAATAACCGTTTTGCAATCTTTGCATCATTACGTCGTACAATCAGGAAGAGGACTGGAAACAAGCGAAAAGAACAAGTGAGTGTTCCGGGTCTTTTTTTGGTAAAGAAAGTCTACCGGAATCTTCTCACATTTGGGGTGGGGTTCTGTCTTTCTCTTCTTCGATTTGGTCCTTCGAGCCGGAATTTTCCTCTCTATAACAACTCTTTCGAGGCAAGATAATTGTAGTACTTGGCTCCAACGCGGGCACCTCCCTCCTTTTCCATCCTTCCCGGTCAAACGGCCACACGGAATGCGTGAATGCGGAAATGAAAAGCAGTGCGGAAGGGCTGGCAACATCTTCTGCCCATCCGCGTGAGAGCGCAAAGTGCGAAGAAGAAACCTCTTTATTTCTTGCTTCTTGCCGATGCGTTTCGGAATGTGGTACCACGGATTGTTCGACAACTCAATTACCGTGCCGCGGTGCCCGCCTGCCGCCCGGATAATTTTCACGCCGATTTCATTTCGGAACAATTGTGTGCCGGGCGGACACACACTCAGCGTGCTGCTCTGTGGACGAAAAATTGAAACCCGAAAGCAGTGGAGGACGGAGCTCGCCTTACTGACTCGCCAGTATTATCTGCGCAAAATATGCAGAAGCTTGCTTTCCGATTATCTTCCCCGCATCATACACACCACCCCTCGCTGGGGATGGAGGGTTTTCCTCACCGCTTTTCGCCGGCTTATCTGCCGGACGCAAACCGTAGTGCGGACGGGCGAGTAGTGTGAGTGACCGTTTTGCAAACTCATGAAATCGTGACTCGAATCGAAGTGGAATCGGATCGGAATCGTACCGTTGGGGACCACTGACTTCACTGCGTTACAGTTTACACTTGCAGAATGGGTAAGAACGTGCTCGTACGCGGGAGTACAATCGAAAGTTGCTTCTTGCGGAAGTGCTTTAGATTTCGCAAGTGACAGTGCTGGTGTGGAATATAGTCAAGGAGTTTGTGTAGAAATTTTCGAATCGTTCAGAAAATGGAACCGAATAATTTGGATATCTTGTGCATATGACGACATTGACAAGTCAAACCCGATTGTCTTGGCGTAGTTTAATTCAAAGGAACGTAATTCTAAATGTAAGGAACATTCAAAAGATAATTCACACGAAAGCAGTATAAAATATAGTTTACATATACTTATAGTGCGGGTAGTATCAATAGTGGTTGTAGTGCACTGAAATACATTCGATATGGCCTTTTAAAAATACAACAAAGACATAAATGAGTAAAATGACATAATACCTTCAGTTAGTGAACGAAAAATCAATTATTTAGTTAACTGTAAACGACTCCAAATCCACGAAATATAGGTTTTGTTTTATCACAACATCTCAAAATTGTAATTAATTTACTCAAACTTATTTTTTAGCCTTGTTTCTTTAATTCTTGATATTTTCCCTAAAGTGCCTAAGTACAGAAAACAACCATGAAAAAATTAATATTAATTTGATAACTAATTAGTAAAACAAAATTGTTCAGGAGTTGAAATTTCTGAAATGAAATTCCTGAAAATCATTCATTTGTGAAAATTTAATTGCGTCAAAACTGCATTTTATGTCAGAAATCTTTGCTTTGTATATGAAACATGCATCAAAGCTAAGCTCCATTCAAATTTTATTGATTTTTATTTGATTACCAACGCTAACGAAACACAATACAACGACTGAAGGAACTCCATACGGTCTCCGAGATACACTATTCCGAAAACGCAAAACGCGCACCTCGAATTTTCGCGAATGTCGAATCTCAGGGTTTCCAGCCAAAATATCACTAAATTTTGGTGCAATTTTACTTCACGTGATAGTCGAATCACGCTAATTTTTGTTTAATTTGGCATGTAATGATTTACAAAATTCCATCAAGAGGGAATTTATTTTGTATTTCTTCAAAGTATCTCCGAAGTGTTTCAGTATCTCCTAATTGGCATTTTTGAGGTACCGTGTATCTCGAGGACCTACCTGCATATCATTATTTTCGTTACATCGTAAAAGCGGTCTGCTTTGGGAATAGAAATGGCTTTTCAAATATTTTTTTTTGATAAAATATATTAGCATTTTTTGTTATGACAATATGCTCTAATATCGGTCTTTTTTCTTCAAATATTCTCCTCAGCACGCAATATTATCTTTGTGTTGAACTGTCATTTCTCAACAGCACGGATAAACGGGCATCCAGATAAAGGATACCCGTATAAGCGGCGTCCCACTGTAATTAAATTAAATGTTAAAATTGTGCATTTCCCGCTATACAAGCCACATATACTGTGTATGAAATGAATGGTTGCAATAGTAATACGGTGTTTTTACTCCCAACAATTTTCCACTTTACCGTGAACTATCGCTCTCGACGGGACGGGAATCAAATTAACAAATTCATCGTACTTGAGTTAAAAAATATCCTTCAAGCATACTTGTTTCATCGAACATGGATACCTTTTTTTTCTCCCGTTCTGCCCGTTCACTTGCTTGTCATTACTGTTCGCTAGGATTTGATGTCGCCCTTACACGCGATAGCGCTTCGCATTCAGCGTCTCGTGCTGTCCAAATTTCGACCATGCTGGAACAAAACACAGACGCATCATGGATATACTGGATCCTGATCTGAGCATTTTTTTTACACTCGCCCTTTTTCGATATCCAGCCGAAGAGTGCGATAATTGATAGGTTGATCGACAGACACGAATTTGCAGACCCAGAGAGCCAGCGTCGTTCCGATTTCCCTAGAGCATGGTACGAGAGTATGAAATTGGAACGATCAGCTGAACGGCTGCAAACGGTTGATTTTCGATGGGCGAGCGTGACATCATACTCTTTGCCATTCACGCGGTGGATTGATTTGATGTGGTTGGGGACGAATCCAACAAGCAAAAACTGCCAACATTTATTAGAACAGTTCTTAGAAGAGTGAGAAGGTCACACACACAGAACATTCGGAATGGAGGAAAAAATTGGATACGTTGAAGTAAGCCTAGTCAAGCCCACTGGAGAGGGAGAATGGAAAACGGGGCACAATGATTGAAATTTTCCCGAGAAATTTAATTAGAAGTGATGGGCATCGGCATCGTCGGTCTGAAATGGGCATATTTGTTCCAAACTCTGGTTTGACCAGAATGGGAATTTCGTCTTTTTGAACATAGGCGACGAGCGATGTGGGAAATGAAACTTGTGTTTTATTGTTATCTTCTACCTACAATTTTGGTATTGATTGGCTTGAGAGAAATAGTTGATAGGAGCTATTGGAATCTTTTTTTTTTTTTTGTATTTGAAAAGAAATGCTGAAGAAGCCATAGTTTTTCATAATTTTTATATCATTTACTACCAGTGTATAAATTTAATTCAAGTAATTAAACTTCCTCTGAACTTTAGTTAATAAAGTTTCAATTTGATTACACTACATGGTACGTCTGCTCTTTTCCGCTCTAAACCCTAAGCGAAGTCCAAGAAACAGCTATTATAATTATCAATGCAACAATATGAAATAGCTTTAAGCGACGATTCAAATCATTCAACCTTCCCTATTCAAGACTTTTTTCTTGAAAATGGGCCTTTTTTGTAACATTTATATCATTTCCAGGCAAGGCAAACGCGACTCCAAAGAACGAAGTCAAACGCTACCAATGCGCGTTCCTGAACGGCTCCATCACACCGGATTTAAGTGACCAATTTCTATGCGATACGAGCACGCGCAACAAATGCCAGTGTAAACTGATTTATTGCTTTCATAAACCTGTGCATACTTATGAGACCCGTACCCGGTGCCGGTGCCGGTTGATGTTAGAGCGCCTTCCAAAGGAACTTGGTAAGAACCTTCCACTACTGAATACTGAGTGCCCAACTCGCCACCTCCAACCGCACTACTACTTGCTCAAACTCGTTAAAATTATGCAATCTCGATTAGATTTGAATATTCGGATGCATAAGCGTCGTGCCGGGTGTCGATTTTAAACCCTCCCCCCGGTAACAAAACGTTACCAATGAACCGAAAAAAAGCATTCAACGCGGGGTGGAGGAAAGGTTTAATTTTTATGGTTTTATGTTTGGCCCCCGAATTATGCTTGCGTTTGATGGCTTTTTATTCACATTCAACTGAGCATAATACGCAAACGTACCCTGTCGGCATCCTTTCTGGCCGGTGCACTTGGGCACGCTTCACAATTGTTTCGATAAACAATCGAAAACTTTCCGCTGGACGTCATCAGACGTTTGGTGTGGCGCCTTAATAAATGAGCGCTGTGTTGGGGCAGCTAAGGGGGAGATGTGGGCAGGTGTGAACGGGGCGACACTCAACACTTGGAACTTTATTTTAACTTGACGCAAGGAGCAGAGTACGCAATAGAATTAAACGGATAGGACGGCGGCTTCGAAATAGCCAGTAGACAGCACAGAAAACATGGCGTAGAAACTGTGTCGATCGTACAGCACCGATGTAGACGGTTTGGGTTGGTGAAGAAGTTTTATGCAATTAAAAATTTTTTTGGAGGTGCTCTTTCATTTTAACCATTTTATTTATTCATTCATTAATATGCATTATCTTTTTTTTCATTTAAGTTTTTCATTGATTCATTTGATTCTATTCAATTCCAATTTTTATGTAGATATCGGTGTTTATATGTCAATTTACTCAACAGATGTGTTCCATGTTTCATTTGCTTTGACTTACTTGATGTTCTATTATTCGTTTCTTAATTCCTTTTATAAGTTTAATTTCTTGCTGATTGTAATGCTTTAGCATTCTAATTTTTAGTTTCTATTATATATTCTAGGCTTACATCTCATACATTTAACTTCTAGTTAGTTATAGTGCTTTAGTATTATTGTTTTTAATTTTTATTATATCTTCTCAGATTATATCAACCATCCTTAAACAGTCTAATAAGTAGAACTTTTTTTTTTATTATAAACCATAGTTCTGATTAAAACCCCAAAACCTAACCCACAAACTCAAGGGTGGAACTAAAAAACACAAACTTTGAACGATGAAGGCTAGAAAGAATAGATAATAAAACGCGATTTTTCCGATATTTTGACAGGAACTCAAATCATAGCGCATCAGTAGTATTCTTTATTATTCAATAGAAACTGCGAAAGAGACTAAATCAATGATCGGCGTGAAAGCAGGGCTATGAGTCATATAAAATTGGCAATAAACTATGATCTTTATAATAAATATATCAATGTAGGGATTTAAAGATTGAATGTCAATAGTTTGAAGTAATAATTGTGGTTACTTTGAAAAATGACAAACAATTTTCTCAACAAAAATACTAATAATGCAATGCAAAAGCAACTACCATTGAGCAGGAGTAAAGTCCAATCAATATCGTTTATGTGACAAGACATAGAAAACATCCGAAATTCGATATAAAGACAGTGACCTAGACAGAGGTAAGATTCAGAAGAAAGTTTGATTTTTGAGCAAGTAATGTTCAATTTACAATATTGATGACAAAATCATTTTGTAGTCATTCTGATCTTGCCCGGTAATTGATTAAAACATATTAAAAATGAATCTTAATGTTTGCAAGTATAAGACCTTATATTTTGAAACATAAATTAATAAGCTAGAGTACCTACTCAACATCTACAACCATCCCAATCGAGCAAATAATTTCCAACGTAACAACACTTTTCCTCTCACCCAATCCTAGAAGCAAAGTTCAACCATTCTTAGCTCACCGAGAAAATAACAGTCCAATGCACTCCTTTTGCTTCATTCTAGGGAAGAAGAAGCAAGCCACCAGCAAAACAAAAAAAAGGGCAAACGCTGTCATTCAAACCAAGCCTTTGCTTCCTGAAGCTCCCAGTTCCTGTCGGTGTGGTTTTTTCCACTTCATCGAGCCTGTCTGACAGACTTTCACCAGGAGCGGGTTTGCCCGAAAGTCAACCGTCTCGAACCATTCCTGTCGACCGGCTCATTCCTTGGTTCTGCTCGAATTTGTCATTTACCATAAACAGCGTAGACCGGGGGAGGGGGACTACCGAACTGTCCTGTGGCCTGTGCCCGTCCTGTGCTCTACAAATCCTGACAACCCGCTACAGTCAGTAGTTTGACTTGCCTGTGTTTGTGTGAGATTTGCTGGAAAAATGGGAATACAAATCCAACGCACGCTGAAATAACGGAGAGAAAACACGAAATGGTGAACACACAAACACACACAAAAAAGCCTAAAAGCGGAAAGGACACATTAAGTGTATGCACTTTAAATTTAAATTAGGCTTATTTGTTCGCCATCGTTCAGCCGTTGCGGTGTGGGCCAATGGAGAGAACAACAAAAAAAAAAAAACACGCCAAAGAAGCTTTTCGACCTCACTTCATCACCCGCACCCGGCAGGGCAGCTTCCGGGTTGGGAAAATAAAGGCCGGACAGAGAGTGAAAATAAAATCAAAACCTCCTGCACGTTCGAAACACGGCGCGGCGGGGAAGTTTTGCTCAATCCTGGCAGCCCGGCGAGCTTCCTCTGCTCGTGCAAAGTCGACCAAATCCATCTGAAACACAACGATGAACCGCCGAGATTTGCATAAATATTTAATGCATTTTCCACTCACTGCCCACCGGGTGCGCTTTTGTTTCTTTCCGGACCCGCCCGGGCCCTGCCGAACGTGTGACGACACTTTGCCACCCGGGCAATGTGGAAGTTGTCGGGAATAAAACCGGACCGGACCAAAGCGCAAAATCTGAATCTGTGCCTCTGCGTGACGATTTTCCATTTGCCGGACTTTTGCTTTATGAGTGAGTGTGCGGTTTAGCTTTCATTTTCCTTCCTACCCTTAAACCACTGGCCACATCGTACGGCTTCGCACAAGGAATAATTCCTACTGCTGGTGTTTTCTTTTTCTCCTTTTCAACTGGGCTTTTCTTGGTGGACTTTTCTTGCTTCCTTCTCCGGCTGGTTGAAATTGGTTAGTCGCTAGGGAAGCTAGGTGAAATAAGGGACGAATGGGGAAACTCACCCCCTCAATGATCCTGCAAAAAGGAAAATTCCCCCAGGAGCACCGTGGAATGGAAGTTTTAATTTATTTCTTGTCTTCTTGTCTTGGAGCGCGCTACTCAATGCTCTCGGGATACCGGGAGGAGTTTGGGTAAAAAGGGCCCGGAAAGGACACTGTTTCGTTCCCGGTGAAGGTTTGGGGCTGAAAATTAGGCTATCCAATGCATTGCAATGATTTCTTCGGTATGTTTTGCATTTGTTGTGTTATTATTTTCTTTTTCCGTAGCGTAGGAGGAAAGTTTGTTTGGATGGTTTCGGGCCAGCCAAGCAGGGCAGTGTGAGCTGTCGAAAGGTGATTGTTTGCACCTTTGTTTGTATTGTCTTTTTTTGTTTGTGAAGCAGAACCGGCTGGAAGGTTGGTAGGACAGTGAAGTTTTAGTATGTTTGTTTACAAATTATAGCTTTGAAAGCATCTCTCAAGAAGCACAGTTTATACAGTTAATATACAAAATAGTGTAAATAACCATAAGTACTAGTTCAGTTTGTAAATCCAACAGGCATACATAAATTTCAACTATATTCTACCCTTATCAATCTACCACGTTCAAAGTAAGCAACTATATAAGGTTATTTAATGCATTGTGTGTTATCATGGAACATCTGTCACCCTAAGGCATCTCGCTGAGAAAGTTTGTAATTGGTATTATGCTTTGAGTAATCAATAAAGTGAAGTACAATGAAGCCTCTAGCCTTTACATCCAAGAATCTATTAGCTCCTATTTATCGGGTCGGGTTTTCTTGGGAATCGTTATTGCTTTGGAAGCTGAACCAGAACAGGGGTGGTTTCAAAGAGCAGAACAATAACTAGAATTCTTAGAATAGATCACTGGAGAGGGCAAAGATTGAAACAGTGTCCAAATACTGAGCCAATTAGTCAATAGGAAGGTTAGCGGGCAAATGGAAAGGTAAAACAGTAAACAATATCCTTATCCAAGTAAAATTCTTGGAAAATTGTTGTAATATCTGGAATAGTAATTTCTGTGATTCGTTGGAGCTTTATACCTCTTAGATATTGGAATCTTTTTATAGGCATTTAACTAGATAGATCGTGTTCTATGTTTAATTCGTGCGGTCTATTCAGGACCGTATTTGTGGGTAAAAGAGCCTGTTTCAGGTAACTAAGGATTTAGAAGGGAGTTGCTGAATCTTGGTTGTACAAATATATTCTTGATTTTTATTAAAATAATCCTTCGCTTTCGTCATTTTTGTCGTAGAATACTTCAATTTTGGAGCATCTGAAGTATAAAGCCAGTAAAATCTTAAGAGTATAATTATGCGAATAATAAAATGTTCCTGAGCGGTATTCATTCAAACCATCTATTTCCCTTAAATTTACTCTGATACTGGATACGTCTAATGCTCTTGATTATATTTATACAATCATCTGAAATATTTAAGTATATTCAAGCTTCGTTGAAGTATTCGTGTTAATAGGCTTTGTTTTATTGTGAATTTTATCTCAAAACTCCACAAAAAGCTTTTTAATCGCTGATATTAGTTTTGGAAATTATGATGAGATATATGAAAAATGACATATTTTTATGTAAAATAATGCTCTGTTAAGCTGTTATCGGTACTTTGGAGAAGAAATTTTGCTACTGAATTACTGATTACCATTCGATAGCATTCCTAAGTTGAGTTTCTAACTCTCAGCACCAGAGCTACTGACCTTTTTTCCAACAACTCGCATACCCATCAACACCAGATCAACACTTCACTGCCACCTATTCCTACTACATTGCTCGAACGGTACAATGTATTTACCCATCTGGAGCAACCTGCCACTGGCACATTACAGTGACATTTATTAAACCTAACATCTCCGCTTCGCACAAGCCAAAGGCAGGCAAAAAGCAGGGGCCGAAAAACCCCATCCCAACCAAGCCCGATCATGGCTTTGAACCGCACGGGCTTGATCTGTTCTGGCCATTGGCACTGGCTCGTAGCTCACCATTTCCCAGAAATACATCGTCATTAATATCAATTTCTTTGCCCAGTCCCAGGCTCTGTCAGGCCCAATGGTGCGTGCGTACAACGGTGGCCAAACAGAGGAAGGTAGGGAGCTGTTTTTTAACAGCCTGTCACAACTACAACCCCTCAACGACGGACGACGGATGCTGGATGTAACCAATTACACCGAATTTGAGAAGTGAGAATTAAATCTAATTTTTGGTGTACGATCTGTGTAACCAGCATTCGTGACCGGCTTGGCTGCTGCTGCCGGCTTGTAGACGCCGTGTCCGGCTGCTGCACGTTGAAGAGCCAACATGTGTACATGTGTGGAGAATTACAAATTAATTTACGAGCAACGCATCACTTACGCAGCTCGATTTCCAGCAATCCAAGAAGGTTCCAACACACATTTCCTTAATTAAATTCTATCCTGCGGGATCGGAAGTGCGCGACAGCGCGATGCATGTGGGGAGTTTTGCCATTCCCTTGAACGCTTGTTTAGATCTGCGTTTGAGTGTATTAGATTGTTGAGGCTGCCGCCTGCAGGAAGGTACAGATCCTACCCGGGATACAGGAAATGTAGCACACTGTCAAGGTTTTCCACTCACCGCAAGAGAAATCGAGTCTGCACAAGCGATTGAGCGTTCAATCTGCATCGAAAGCATCAATGCGCACAATGCATCTGATAAGACCTATCTCCATCCAGACTGGTGCATTTGTACGCTTTCCACATTTTTTGTTAACCACGCAGACGCATTACCGTGACCCAACTTTAACCACGATCAAACAACGATCGCTTCCGCCTGCGAAGCAAAAGAGCCACCATTTTGGCCGATCCGGTTCGAAGGGCCAAAGTGTGGCGGCTCGTTATCTCCCTTTCCCTGTTTATTACCAGCACCAAGACCGGCTTTATTGCACATGTTTTACGGTGTTTTTTCCAGTTTGCGATTATGATCGAACATTCCCCCTTTCGGTCGGAATCGAGTAGAAAGGGGGGGTCTAATGCTTCACGAGAGGCCGCTGCCGCTGGAGAAGAAATAAAAGATAAACGGTTTTTGATAATTTTCACCATTCCCCCTACGTCCACTGGTTGTCCCATTTTTTGCGGTGTTGTTGGGAACAAAGAACACTTTGCTGGAACGCGGAAAAGTGCGGTGGGGTTGGGAAATGGGCTGTTTCTTTTCGTTACCCTCCAACACAAAGACCCCACAACAGCGCCAATGACCGAGTACCTGCGCGGTGCAATTAGATTTATGCGCTCGGTGCTGGGCCTGCCTTAATATTGACCAATAAATCACTACACGTCCGCTTGAGCGACGATCCTGGCGCTGACCAACGGCGGCGCGCATTACGCTCCCCTGGTGGGAGAGCGGGGATAATAAAGTGGTCGGAAAAACATAGGCTTTGTAGTGGCAATTAGAAAACAGGGCCACCCACAGGAAGCCGTGGCAAAGCTCTTCCACCTTGGCGTAGAAGTAACGATGCGTGCGGCTATGCCGAAATGACCACCTTTTAAAGTTGCAAGCGACCGACCGCGGTCGTATACTTCGTTTACCATTTGTTTTTTTTTTTTTATTGGCCACCAATTCACCGCCGGATTGCCGGGAAAATAGCTTTTATTTCATGAAATTAATTTTAATACACCTGTTTACGCCCGAAGCTTCAGTTTTTTTATGGAAGAGAGAACCGCCCAGTGCGCTATAGATCAATCGCTGATATGTTGTGTTAAAGGCATTGAGATGTGAAAAGAAAATCAAAATCAGCAGCAAACTGACTTATCATCTTGTTCTTCTCTAATCAGTTTCGTAGCATCTCTCAGCATAATAAGTACGATTGCCGCTCGTTAGCCGCCAAAGTTGCCCAGAATCGTATTCTACAGCACTGGTAATCGTAGAGAATTGCAATAAAAGAGAAAAACTCAATGTTTGGCTTCTTGAAGTATAGGTCCTATTTTGCACTACCCAATGCGTTTGATGCGTTAATATAAAGAGTCAGCTCCATGATGAACAATGCATAACTATATAGAGAGCAGTCATCAATTCTTGAATTCGTGGAGTTAAATCATTAACAATATAAGAAAAATTTAAATTTAAATTAAAAATGCAATAATAATATAAAGAGCTTTTTGTTAATAAAAGGAAAGTATGACTTAAGAAGAAAAACAATCAATACGTACTACAACATGACGTAAGAACATAAGAATTGATGATTATAAATACGTATAATAGCAACAGTATCAGGAATACCTACGATTCATTTAAATATATCAGAAACCTTCTCATTCTTTATGACTGTTCTTGATATTCAAAATTAAACTTACCTTGACATAACGCGCTGAGTTAAAGACAACTTTCCAATACAAGTTCTTCTACTTGAACTACTTTCTTCAGCCTTTCAGACCCTTCGCAAGAATAAGTGTTTTCCCCACACCATCAACACAGGTACAACTTTAACCTGATTAATTCATCTATCTAGGCATCCGTCCTTACCCACCACATCCCAACACTGGAACGCGCGTGCAAACTTCAAGTGTCAAAATCCTCATTTATTTCGACGGGTTTAGCCAACCCGACCCAAAACCCGGCGTGGTTCCCGCACACGTGTAGCACTTGCCGGCTCCGCCCGAGGAACAAGAAAAAAAAAGCAAGCCAAAACCCCAACCACCCTCGTTAATTATTGACCGGAAAAGCAAACTAGCGTGAAAGACGTTCCCGCCAGCAGACCACCAGCGGACGGTGACGATGACGTCAAATGCGACATTGTGTAACACAACACCGCCCGTGGACTCAAGCAAGCACTCAGACGGGCCCCAGTCCCAGCTGGTGTGGTGGTGTGGACGCAAGCCAAAAACTTGCGAACCCAACCCTCAAAAGCCGTAATTACAACTCGATGAATTATTAAAAACTTGCTTATAACTCATCATCATCATCATCATCATCGCTGGACACAGACTGGGATGGATAGCACCCGCCGGGTGAACCGCAAAACCTTTTCCCTCTGGTGCTGGAGGCGACCGACAGACCGATTCATGCATGTTTTGGTCCTTCGAACCGGATCGTGTGTATGCGGTTTTTGCGAACCTTAATCTGCCAAATTTCTATCCATAGGTACCGAGAGAAAAAAAACACTACCTTTACGCTGTGGTTACGAAACGTTGTCTCCATACCAAATACCGGTACATTCCTGGAACAGTTCCCGTCCCTCAGTCTATTCCTTTTCTGGTCTATTTGAGGCCGGATATTAGAATGCAACTGCCAGCAAGCGCAACACATGAGCGACTTCTCACGCGCTGCGAGAAGGAAAGAAACCTCTCCCCGGCGCAGACATTATTTATGACCTTTTGCTTGCTGGCTTTAGCCCGATAGTCCCGGTGCGGCCCGGTCGACCGGAACAATGGTTGTTTGCATTCGGTTGCATCCCACAAAGGCCGACCTGGCCGATGGGTTCCGCTTGCTTGATGCACTCGCGCGTGTAAACAACACGCAAACGCGACTGCGGTGGCGCCCGAACCGTTGCTCCGTGGATTGGGAACGGGGTGGTCTGTTCCGGAAGACAACTTCCCGAGCCGTCCCGAGAGCCGAACACCCCCCCCCCCCCCCCTC
>VTWG01011104.1:0-32948 GCA_008817895.1 Anopheles fontenillei | reverse complement strand
CACACCTCCCCCCCCCCCCCCCCCCCCCCCCCCCCCCAACTCATGTCCAAACCTGTCTTCCCAGAACCAATGAACGTCTCCCCGGCCAAGCCCTGGCGACTGCTATACACAGCTGTCTACAGTGCCGCGTGTACGCCACACAAAAATTGCGCCAGTATTGGAAGCATAGCTCACGCGCGTACACACACACACACACAGCCGTACCGTTCTGGGGAGAATCTCTGAGTGTGTGAGAGGGCGAGCGTGTAAGAGTCGTTTTCGCATAGATTTCAAACTACACGATCGCGTTGCATTACTCGTATTCAGCCGCTCGTCCAGTGTGCATCATTTGTTCAGCGTTCTCGTCCCGTTCTCAGTGTTTGATTGGAGTCCGTACAGAAGTTAGTCTCTCACTGCGTTCGGTACCAGCCTTTTCCTTTCGGTCAGCCCCACACATTCGTCTCGAACGAGTGTTTCTTTCTTTTCGCCGTGGAAAATCCAATTTCCAAACTAGTTTCGTTGTGCGTTCCTACCCGTTCCCAATTAATTTGCAGTCGTTTGTGCGTGTATAAGTGTGTGTTTTTTTGTCTACTAGAACTTTTTTTTTTTGGAGCAAACTACTAGCCAACGTCCAACATAATCATGAATGAACAGGTAAGTACTGTGTGTGTTTGGGAATTTTTTAAATATACATTTTCCGGGTAATGAGTGAATCCGTCGTTAGAATTCGGTGCGTTCGGTGTTTCGGTTGCAGCCCCATTTCGAAGGCAAGAATAATTGGAATCGGCCAAGCGGTGGGCCGATTTTTACGATCTAGCGAGTGTCGCTCCACCTTTTTCTTACCTGCCTTTTTTCAATGTTAATTTCTTCAGTTTTGCTCTATTAGAAATTCGTGGGGTTTTTTTGCTCTATTAGAATTACGGGTTTTTTTTTTTTTTTTTTTCTATTAGANTTTTTTTTTTTTTTTGCTCTATTAGAATTTCGTGGGTTTTTTTTAAACTTAAACCGAGCAGGCAATCATTTTTAGGGCGATTCTAGAAACACTGCTCGGTGTGTCCTTATTTGGTTTGCAGTTTAATGTGAATGTGTAATATGTGTGTCTTTTTTCTTGTGCATCAGAAGTGATTAAAATTAAACCAACAGGCAGTGTAGTGGTAAATTTGTAGTGAAGCAGATATATTTATTGGTGAATTTGCCGTATCCATAAGGATTTTAGTTAATAGCTCAACCCATAGTTATGTGTTCTTGCATAAAGTGTACTGTTTTTTTGAAAGTGTACTTGAATAAAGTTTACAGTAGAAAGCGATCAACGCGATACATCAATGACGCCAACTGTTTTCTTCGTTGTTCTCACATATTTCGTTTGTGGAAGAGCGAAAAAGACTGTAGATGTCATTGAGCAGGCCTAAGTCAGCGTTCGCGGTCAGTGTTCAGGAAAAAATGCGAAACGAATTTCCAGAATTTCCCGCCGAACTAACGATCACGCTCTAATTGCTTACAACACTACCCTAACGCTGGAACAGTGCGTAGCCTTGTTTTAGTGCGTAATGCCGGCGATCCGGAAGGCATGATTAATTAGGCTCGAATTAATATAGGCACGCGCACGCAGGGGCTGGGCCGGTTTTACGATCTTCCATTTTACGGCTCTGTTCGCGCTATCCGAAGGACCGCTTGCGTCCAGTTTCGCTCCGCCTTTTACTTTTTTTTTTTTTTGTTTCAATTTGCGTACTGTGTGATTAGCATAAGTGCGAGCAATTTGTGATTTTCGTTTGTAATTTTTTAATATGTCCGTTACTGGAATCACTATTCGATTTGTTCATGAAATCATACAAATTGAGCCTACAGGCATCTGGTGGAGTAGTGCTTTTTTATTATGTTTCATTATCAGGAAGAAAATTATCCAAAATTGAACCAACATCATCATCAGGTTTAATCTAGACCAGCGGTCGGCAAACTTTTGAGGCAAAGGGCCAACTTTAGGAAATGATCGAGTGCCGCGGGCCAGGTGAATGCGGTATTTTTATTATTGCGCTAAAAATTATTACATTTTAATGTTTTACAAACAGTTTGGGAATTATTGTTGTTTTTATGTAATTAAATCATCAAAATACGGTTAAAATTTAATGATACCAACTTTAAAAAAATTGTAATCTTAGTCATATGAGAATCAGCAATACATGACCAAAAATTTGACCAGTCAAAAAATAACAAAAAGGGATTAATATCGCTTCTTGGAGACCCCTCCTCCCACGCCGCAAAAAATATTGAATATATTCCGGGGATGATACAACAGTCTGAACGGCTGAAAAATTATCGAAGCAAACATAGATTCAGTAATTATAAAAATGCTTTATGAACAAGTCAAATGTCAGGCCAAGTCAGATCAATTGATAACTGATTCCGTATGAAAAAGCACTTTGACAATCGTTGTACTCGTAAACATTGCTGTAGTGTGGAATCGTCGTTCTCGTTAAAATAACAGGGGGTTTTAAATATTTGTTTTTGCTTTTAAATACGATCGAAAACATCCCCAAAATAGTTCGAAGGAAAAACCACTGATTGTGTGAAATTAAGAAGAACGAATAAAACAAAATAAAAAAATATCGCGTGAAAATGTATGGAGCTTTTTCACTACATTTAAAATTTTGTATTGCATGTTTTGCGCTGGCGATAGTCTAATGCTCTCCCATCAAATGCAAGTCGCATGCAAATCTTTAGATAAATTTATTGTAACCAGGCTTTAGTATATCTCAGCAATATTAAATTTCGTGTGCGATTTCCTTCATTCCAAAAGTCTTATTATCGTGATGAATCAATGTTAAAATTACATAACGGTTGCATCGACAAAATTGACAAATTCATGGATTTATCATGGGATTATCTTCACCCGCTCTAACAAAACGTTTATTGCACTTTAAATAGTAGTATCCCATGAGGCAACAGATAACCTCTATCAGTCACATCACCTTGACACCTCTATCAGTCGAACTCTAGCCATGATGTCCAAACAAGTGACATCGTTCGGCGTTCATATTTCGTGAATTTCGGTAGAATTTCAACATGACACCATAGTCTGCAAACTGGTACAACATCCGTCACATGTGTTCCATCGAATTTTTCTGGACCAACATGATGCAAAAGCTCTACTCTAACAATTTAGTCGCGAGCACTTAGGATGCCTATAGGTATGTCTTCGTCCATTATCCAGCCAGCCGAAAAAAAGGTAATTTTTTCATGTAAACGTTACGGGGATAATGATCACGAGTTCGAACATATCGAACGATCGTTTTATTCTAGAAAATATTCAGTAATTTGTATAGGAATAGTTTCTTCCCATCTTTCAAAATCAGTCAAAACCTTTCGCGGGCCGGATTGAATGTTGCGGCGGGCCACATTTGGCCCGCGGGCCGGACTTTGCCGATCGCTGATCTAGACAGACAAGAAATTGCGAAAGAATAACTACTTATGTTTTCGTTCTTTCTCTGACAAATGAAACAGTTAAAAAGTATTGCTTCATTTACCTCAACAAACCTCACATACTTTGTTAGTTGCACAGAAAACCGACCTCGTCTAAATAGGACACTTTAATCGCAACGATGGAGAAGCCAGGGTTTTCGCAATCAACTCCGCAATGCTACCCGCCAGACCGGTCACATCCACAGCCCAAAATCATCCTCGATATTAATGATTGCGCCAATCTAGGCAGTGTTCTCGTTTGATTTATAGAAGAAAACACGACCCCGATTGCTGTAGTTATTGATCATCGTAAGATCAGCATATACAACTGTGCACATCATTCGGTTCGCATTCACTCCCGTTCGCTAGTGCGTTGTTGAAAATTCGAAGGTTGAATTTTAGATTCTTCCAGTTATTTATTTATTTATTTTCGAACATATATGCCTTACACTTTGATGGCTGAGACAAAAAGATTACTTCAACCCGAACTTATTCTCCTAACGCCTGCCTTGACTCTCTCTCTCTCATTTTGACGCATCTCACGACGATTACTTTCAAATTGTCCGCACGGCTACGGGGCTTGGTGTGATGAGCACACCGCGAGCACCACAGTGAGTCACAGCACAGGCCCCGTAAATCCGATTAGAAGTGAGAGGTAGAAATTGTGCTGGCTATGGGTTCGCGTCGGGCGCGAGAGGAAAGATTCGTATCTCGTTCGCCCTCTCCCTTCATGCCCGAAACATCACGAATGATGAAAATCTCTCAACCCAAGTGGCGCTTGCTCTACCTCAGTATTTACAAGCTGTATATACAATCTGGTGCTGGTTTAATGGAATGGTTTTATTGTTTTGTGTTTTTTTCCTCCTCTTCGTTCTCGTTCCAGCACGATCCTATCGGAATGTTGGCCACGATCTTTGGCACGGAGAGGCTCGAAGGTAAGTGTCGCAATGTGTGAAATTTCATTTTTATTTCAAACCGACCGTTTTCGATTTCGTCCTAGAAAGTCGTGAGCCTTCTCCGACCCATAATACCTCACTGGTTTGCATTGTTTGAATCGTTTGAATCGTATCCGTAATTAAATGTACATTTGCTTGTTGCCGCTCAAGCTGTATTTTTGACATTTTAGCTCAGACTCCTTACACGATTCGTCGGATGCTTAAACATTATTTTTGTTCATAATTTTCCCGTTTATAAACCCAAACGTTTGAGTTAGAGTAGGATCAACCGTGTTGAAACCCACAAAGGTTGCGTGTGTGCAAGTATGTGACCTTCTGCTATTATGTGGTTGTATGTTTACTCCTCGCAAGGCCTAGCAAAAAAAGCATTTTAAAATCGTTATGTTTTCAAACACATTTAGAAGTATCAAATCAAATAGTTTTTAACTTTTTTGGCAAAAAAATGTTTGATTCAGCAAAAAAAAAAGTCGACCCTGCGACGAAAAGGCGTTTATTTTCGTTTACATAGTTTTTACATAGTTTGGTTTAGTTTTGATTGTTGAAGCTATTTCAGTCGCCAAGTGTCAAATTTCATACAAAAAATCGCTGGCTTGAATCGTAAAACTTCCCAATTCAAGTATAACAGATGGCACTGTGCAACCAGACATGCCGTGACAACTTTACGCCGCGAAGCGTGAACATGCCTGAATCTACATGCCTGAAACATGTTACGCCTAAATGTATGTAGTCGGGTGCCATCCCTATGGTGCGATGTCTTTCGATGAAATGCGAAACTTTTCACTTGCATACAATAAAGATGCATACAATTACAAATTGCATACAACTTTTCCCATAGGATGCCTCGTAAATGCGATGTTTTTTTTTGCGATCGCAACATTGTTCCTAACACCTAGCAAACTTTGCGATCGAAAGTGCCAAATTCTATTAAAAAAAAATTTGGTAGAGTTCCACGTTCCGTCATTCAAAATTATTTGTTCGTTGTTTGAAACATATGAACGGTTATGAACCGCCATCTCGAAGCTAAAAGCCGCATGCCGTTCCTGGGCCGTACGTTGCACGGGTCTGTTCTTTTGGGTTTGGGTTTCATGATTCCTTCATTCATATTGGCAAAATGTTTGAAGATTCATAAATCTCAAAAGATTCACAAATCTCGAAAAATACACGAATCTCGAAAGATTCATAAATCTCAAACGATTCATGATTCTCCTAAGATTCAAATATCACGAGAGATTTATGAAATCAGGTTCAGATCCATTATTTTAAATGAATATTTGCAGGAATTAAATGAATCTGAATCTCGGATGAAAAGACTCCTGAATCTCATAAGGTTCATAAGTCACCACAGATTCATAGTGCTTGAGCTTCTTATCATTCTTCTTTTTAGCGTAAAAACCAGCCAATATAGGTTCTCGAGACTTCTTGGCATGTACAACCCAGCAGGACAGTTTGTTTTGCTACAGGACTTGACCATGCAAGGCTTAAACCCACAACGGACATGTTGTTAAGTCGTGCAAGTTAAGCACTGTACTGTACTTTATGGGATCAAGCAAATTCAATATTTTGTAAATCATACATATCAAAAGATTAATGAATCCCTTGCATGATTCATGAATCTTAATGGATACATGAATCTATGAGATTTATGAATCCTTGGCGATTCGTGAATGTTTAGAGTTTCATGAATTTGTAGAGGATGATGAATATATCGTGATTCATGAATCTTTTGAGTTTTATATTTAGCCACACATAATTTTATGGCAACATGTTTCGGTCACGTGCTGCCTGAAAACTTCTGTTTCAATGGAAATAACACTAGCGATTACGCCACGGGCTTGAGAGAAATTATCTGCAAAACGTGAATTTTAACCTGAAAAAAGTGCACAGAGAGCTGACTGAAACAATCAGCAAGATTTGTAACGTGTTGTAAAATTCCTATTTGTTAGCGCCACATTAAATATCAGTGCAAGATAGACCAATTGGATTAGTTTTCTATAAACTATAATTAGGGTGCGTCCACGATTTTCATATGGGGATAGAAAATTAAGATTTCATGTTTATGGCTAGCTAAACGAAAAGTGGAATTATGGGTTTCAACCGCGTTTAAAGGTCGGGAGACACTGTCCGTACTCGTACTAGTGTAATTTTGATTTTCACTAGCGCATCTGGCGGCGGCTGGTGGAAGCTTTTTTTGGTCCTAGAGGAAATGGTCATGCCTCATCTCAAAATTTAGTAGTTTTTCCATCGTTTTTTTGTCATGAAAATGGATTATATGCGTACAGAACATGTGCCTACCTGTACTACCTTTTACAAAACTTTTCTCCTCCGATTAAAGTAAAAAATATGAAAAAATAAAATTATACTTGCGAGTACGGACAGTGTCCCCCGGCCTTTACAGCTTAGTCTAGACACAAGCTGTTGGTGAAAAGATTTCAATAGTAGCACTGTATTCCGTAGTGACAGCCCACACAGCCCCCCCCCCCTCCCCATCCCCTCTGTAGTTGTTGCCATCTTATCGACCCTATTTGCTGTAAAAGATAGACGGCATAGTGGTTAAATGAAAAGAGAGAGCTCCATCTATCCATTATATCTATCCAAGGATCCAACACCTGCACTGTTGTAGCGGCGAAAGATTTCGCACACTCGGTGTTTGGCAGATATGTACCTAACGTCTTGGCCATTCCGATTCCCTCCGCTCGTTGTAGATGCGAACTTTCTGTTTGATTACCAGCTGCGACTGCTGTACCAATCGTTTACATCCAGCTGGAAGACGGTCGACTTTTTCTCACCGGAGATAGCCTGCTACCAACGCCAGCACAAATCGATTAAACTGACGAGCCGTTGCATCCTGCTTGATAATCGGGTGATAGTGCCACGCCACCTTCGGACCCAGTGTCTGGAATACTTTCACCGGGGCCACGCCGGGTACGCGCCGATGCACCAGCAGGCAGCCCAGTTCCTCTACTGGCCGACGATGGATTACGACATCTTCGATTTTATTCGAGCATGCCCCGTCTGTAACAAGATAATGTCGTGCATCCCCAAGAACTACTGTAGCCTGCCCTGGATGCAGTTTATCGTGCGCATCTTTCCGCTGAAGTCTCGGTTCCTGCTGGTGGCAGTCGATACGTCCTCCCTCTGGCCGGAGGTGGAGATCGTAATGCACAAACGGCCCACCACGATCGTGGCCGCGCTACGGGCGATGTTCTCCCGGTTCGGTTTGCCGAAGCTGCTCCTCACCGATCTCGAGGACCCGTTCAACACCACCTACTTCCAGTCCTTCTGCCGGGAGGAAGCGATCAGACACGAGCCGAGCATTCCGATTCCGAACTGCCCGGCGGAACAGTTTATTACCGGCCTGACGTGTGCCATCCCTTTTATCCACACCACTGGGCAAACGCTCTCGGCGGCCATGAAGGAGTATTTAGAGATTTATCGCACCACACCGTGCACCTTCCTGCCGGGCAACCGATCGCCAGCCGCAGTGCTGTTGGCCTACCCGCCGAAGCCGAAACCGATCCCGTCACACTTCTACAGTGCCATGCTGTCGATTTTGCGCATACTGATATCGTTTGGGCCGCTGGGGCACCAAATCTTACCACAGCCGGCAGGCCCAAGCAAACAGCACCGAACGAACGGCCACTAGCTCATCGGCCTACAGGTATGCGTGTATGTTAAGGGGAAAGCTTTCGGAACGTTACGCACCTGTTCCGTGTAGCACATCCCGCCTGCGAGCACCATGTATTAATGTACTTATGTTTGTTTTCTCTGTTTCTTCGTTTTCTTTCTCGTTTCCTTCTGTTAGTCGCCCATCACGTCGCCACGATTTGTTTTAGGTTTTTTTTCCTACACTATTGTTTAATTCCCGGTCAGCCTTTGAGGCGAAAAGCTGTTTTGCCCTGAAAGTACTTTTGTTTTAATGTAGTTTTTTTTTTTTTATTCGAATCATTACACTAACATCGTAGTTGAAGTAAGTAGAAATTATTATTTTCCTATAAATTATAGACTTAGACTTACAGACTTACCCAATATTTTATCACTCACTAGTTAGCGGACCCTTTTCCCGATTAGTGATTGAGGTAGTGTGGACGAGGAAATTGAATTCTGAATCGATTGGTTAATTCTCTATCTGATAAACTGCTTTTTTTTAAGTATACATTTACTACGTTCACTGTACTTTACTGCGTTTATACTTGATTTCGCAAGCGTAGCAACGTTTCACGCAACTGCAACATTTGACAGCACAAACACATCAGTTGTTTTTAGAACATCATCACGCTTAAGACAGCCTTCGCACCATTTCTGTTACAAGTTGTCTGGTCTTTGGAACAGACTTAGTTGCACAATTACATCTGTCAATGGAGAATTACCCAATACATTGACATTTGAACTTTTTTGTTCATTCATAACTACACATGCGTGAGAGCCGACGAAACGAAATAGTAGGCTAATGACTAAGTCGACTTGATACCTTCGAAATGCTATCGAGGGTGTATTCTTAGATATGGTAAATGGTTTAATTTCGTAAGAAGAAGCTAATTTTAGATCTTGATTTAGACGGGTAGCGCATTCTTTTTGTGAACGATCTGGTTACACGGTTCACATTCATATTTGTATTGAAAGAGATGAACGGCCTTGCGTACTAGGATATTCTTTATTTCGACAGGGAAGAACCTTATTTTTATGATCAACACTGTACATTAGGAACACCTCGTGAGGAATACCTCTACTCCACACGCTGCAATTACGTAGCGTCGTTGACCTGTTTGGAAACAGTGATTGCACAATTTGTTGGTTTATTGTCAAGTCACTTGTTGATCATGTGGTTGGCAAAATATTATGAAAAAATAGTGTCACCACAAGATGTACATTTTGAACCGCTAAAGTTAAATCAAACATGCAACTACTGAGCGCCCTTCTACCAGAACCTGACCCTGACACTGTCGTCCTGCACAATCAGCAAGCATTTACATCCTACATCCTTTTCTTTCCTGCTTTCACAGATTTAGTGGCCATGTCTATGATGCTATTCGGCGTAGCAAGCATCTTCATCTTAGCCTTATTCAATCTCTCGCGGTTCACACCCAGCTACAGCAGGCTGTGTGCGCTCGTGCATGTTCTGCTGGCAGGATTCGGCATAATGATGCTAGCCTTTGGCCGGGTTCTGTACATGTTCGTGCACTGCGACAGAATGTCAATCGCCCGTTTTCTCATCTACGGCTTGGAGCTGCTGACAATCATAATCCTCGGCTTCCAGTGCGTGCTGGACAGGTGCAAGCGGTTGCAGTACAAGGTGCGCGTCGAGGGCCGGGTCACCCGGGTCCGCGCCGACCTAATGAAAGACCACACACTCACCAGAGGCGGCTCGTTCACGCGCAGCTGCCAAACGTCGCGCAGCGCCCTTATCCTACCCGAAGGTGACCGTCCGGTGGCAGCGGTACGCCGATCCTGCCGTCTGCCCATCACCACCGCCACCACGATCAGAATGCCTAGGCTAGCCGACTGTGGCACCGAGCCGGAGGACATGGCAAAACCGAACGCAACGTCACCGGCCGTCCCACCAGCAGTAGCAGGGCCATCGAAACCGCGCCCACCATCATCGATCAGGGAAGCAACCGAGCTGGGGGCGATACCGAAACGGCCAATTGTTTTTCCGCGAACGTCGTTTCTCGATACAGACTCCTCCACAGAAGAGGGTGGTACGGTGGTGCTGACAACGGCTAGCGTGCATCCGGTACCTTCTCCTACTCCCAGGGAAGTGCCCTTTCTTCCCTCAACCGACGGGGAGTTCGTATCGTACAAGACAAGTGACGGATACGGTAAGGCAAAGTGCTTAACACTGCCAGACCTGTTTTTCAACTAAACTGCGATTGCTTGTTTTTCTCCTTCCTGTTTTCTTGCTCCCTACGCTTTTCTATTGTTTCAGTTATCATGAAGTCTATAAAAAAATGATCATCTGAAAATGCTTCACCGACGTTGGGCCGAGTGGCAAATGGCACGCCGCAAGGAGATGCTAGCTAACAGCCAAAATGAGTGCGTTTTTGGCGTGGGATCCCCATCAAGAAATTTTTGAAGCAAAGATAGTTAGTAAGAGAACCATTTATTTTAACGTTGTAAACACAAATCGAGGCATTTTTTTGGCCGTTGGCCGTGCAAGAAAGCTGGGCAAGTGTGCTGGCCAAAAATTTTATGAATCATACACACGAACAATTATATTCTATATTCTATTATATATATATACCAATCTATACGAAGTTCGAATATACGAACTATTCATTATTATAATGCTACTAACTTTTACTTTGGTTTTACTTTGGTAAATTTATAATCTTTTATCACCCCTACGCGTTTATGCGAAATAGTATGCTTTGGGTGTTGGATCTAGTATAGCAACACAAGAACGATAAATCTACAATAAATCACTCAGATTGGGAGAATGTTAAATTTAGGAACTTTGGAACACACTAAACGAATAAAAAGGCATTGAATATTCAACAATAGGGAAATCCCGAAGGCAAGATACTACTGGTCGTATGCCCATCCTTCATGTAAAAGCCACCCTGCCCTTCTGGCGACGGTTGGTTCCAGACACAGTTTTAGATGTATCCTCTCCCCGATATCTCTGCGTAGATGTCAGAAGATCAGAAGTCGACAGTCGATTTTTTTTTATTCATTTAATTTTACGTATTTGCCATATAGTGGAAGAACGTTTTGGTTAGACCTAATGGTCAATAAAAAATTAAATACAGGGTTTTCATAGCTAATTTGCGATTGTAAATTAGTTACAGATTTTGGTTGATGTTTCAATTTCACGTCTTTGCAGATTTAAGGGTTCAACGCAAAGGAACCTGTGCCCATTTGAGGGGTTTAGACGCCAAAGTAAACATCAACTATTTTACAACAACGTATTGGCTATGAAAGCCCTTTAAATAATAAGAACAATAATATTGATATATTACACGGAATTCAGAATTGTTTTTCCCTTCAGAGCTTAAGGCATCAACTTTTTTTAGTAGATACTCAGCTTAGGGCTTTATGCTAATCTTAACAACATTTCGGTACTGTTCGGTAGGCAGCCCATGCGTCCTGGATGGAGATATTCTTGTAGGGTCTGTTGATATGACGATCTTCAACATACCGCAGAAATCAATGGAATCGAGTACAATCTAAGGCATCAGATTTCCGCAGATTGCCACCGGTGGGATCGTTTCGAATTGGCAAGCTGCTTGCCCTGGAAGGCCAGCTCCACCAAGCCTCCCAAAGCACGTGAGGTGCGTGTTTAGAAGTATAGGAGTAGATTGACTGGCAGAGATGCCCATCCCATCCCATTTCACAACATTGGGCGACACACTTCGATCCGAGTGTCCACAACAGCGCCGATAAGATAGATCCTTCCAGAATGTACGTAGCGATAGTGACGGCACACACGTGCATTACTGCCCAATTCTGTCCGACACTAAAATATGATTAGATCGAAACCGAAAACCAACAACGGCAGTCAAACAGAACGGTAGATAGCCTTCGAGAGAGAGAGAGCGTGTGTGTGTGTGCGTGTGAGATATAGAGCGCTTGCGAGAGCGATGATGCGCCGAGCTGTTCGGGTCTTCACGGACGACCAAAACAAAACAAGATAACGCGCGAACGGTTGGGATGCGCTGTACGAAAATGTGGAGCAATATGGGCATGGCAAGCATATTAGGCAGTACTTCTTATTACTATTCATAACAGTATTTACATTTTTCTATGCTTTCAATGTGTGTCTATTAATCAAAATAAATAAAATAAATAAAAAATACCTTGATTTTGTTTTGATAAATAAAAATAAAATTGTATCAGAAATAAGGGCCACACCAATAGCGCTGGCGTAGTTGACAAAGCTTTTACGCAAGCACCATGAAATGTTATTCAACTTCAAATGTAACAGAGCTATCGCATGAATACAATTTGAATTCAAGCTCGAAGGTTTGTTTTTTTTTGCATTAAATAAGTAATTAGGTAAACAAATTCTAACTAAAGCACAAGCTGTAAAAAGACGATTCATTCAAACATTCTCGTGGAACCTTTCGCATTCAACAATGAAGTTTTGCTTAGCTACTATCATTATTTCTACTTTAAGCCGCGACATGTCTCGTCCATTCCATGTCGCAAAAGGTTTATCCAGTAGAGCAGTACTGTTCGATGATAATGCCATTACCGGCACTCCAGCAACTTTTTTGCACTTTTCCTTAGCACGCGTGTACAACGATCTGTAACTGTAACAATATCTATACTCCAATTCTTAATCTCCTAAGCAAACATTTTAGTTAATCAATGCCTAATTTTGGTCAAATAAAACATTTTTCGCGAACATTTACTAAAAGAGATAACAAGTCGCTTCTTCTTTTCTTCTTCTTTTTGGCTCAACAACCGTTGTCGGTCAAGGCCTGCCTTTTGGATTACCCCCCCATAGCAGGATGGTCAGTCCTACGTATGGCGGCACGGTCTATTTGGGGCTTAAACCCATGACGGGCATCTTGTTAAGTCGTACGTGTTGACGACTGTACCATGAGACCGGCTTCAAGTCGCTACTGATTGGTTTTGTAGGAAAAAAAAAGAATTCAGGAGGGTGTTTCGTGGTACATCCGTCCATTTGCACAACTTAACAACATGCCCGTCGACGGTTCAAGCCTCGCAAGCACTGCCCATCCGGAGGTCCCAAAAGTTTGCATAGGCAACGTAGCTCGTTATGTCAAAAAGAAGATAAAAAAATTAAAATATTAAAATACTAAATTCTATACTGATTAGCCCTGAACTGGTGAGAATGGTTGTTTGGTTGTTCGGTTTATACCGACTTTTGAGACTTTTTGTATGCTAAATTTTTACTCACATTTTTTCTTAACTGTTGTATAAAAACGGGCGTTATGAAGGTCACATACAGTGTCTACAATCAAACACTCTAATGAAAATGTGATGTGATTTTTGTTAGCTTGCCACGGTATAAAAATGCACCAAAAAAAAAAAAAAAGGTAGGCTGTCCACTTTGCCCCGTGTTCCCATCCAGACGCCAAACCGTGCCATTCATGGTAGGAAAAGCTTCCAAAAAATCTCGAACCACAGAGATGTGTGCGTGTGCGTGTGAAAGACCTATCGTGCGCCCTTGACCAGTGCCATCATTCCATAGCCTATATAAATACAACAAGTGCGTTTGCAAGCTCCGTTTGAGCTCCACACAGAGCGCAAAAGCAAGGGGTCCGTCCGGCTATCAATCAAACAGGGTACAGGGCAGCCTGTAGACACAGTGCCAGCAATCAAAGCTCTCCACCCGTCCCTCTGGCTTCCCTCTTTCGATCAACAAAGCGGCCGATACGATGCGTTGCGCACGACGCCACCAAAGCCGTCAACATCTCGCGCGGACGGCACTGTCAGTTGCGCTGACGGTTCTGCTTATCGCCACCACAGCCGCAGCGGCAGCCGTAGCAGCAGCAGCATCATCATCATCCGCATCGTCATCCACATCCGTGCCGCCGACCGAGCAGGGTGACGCGACCGACACGATGCAGAACCTCTCGACGCACATTCTCGACACGACGCGGGGCAAACCGGCCCCGGAGGTGCCGGTCACGCTGTACGTGCGCGCCGCGAGCCAATCCTGGACGAAGGTGTCCACCGGCATCACCGACGGGGACGGTCGGTTCCGGAGCTTCTTCGCCGACGGCCAGCCGGGGCTGGCGGCGGGCGTGTACAAGCTGCACTTTGACGTGGGCCCGTACTTCCGGGGCCGCAGCGTCGAAAGCCTGTACCCGTTCATCGAGGTAAGTGTGTCCGGGCTCGGTTTGCTGTCTGGGCTGCTCGCTCTTGTGTGAGTAACGCCTTGTCCTACCTTCTCTCTCTCTCCCCCAGATTGTGTTTACCGTGGCCGATCCGACGCAGCACTACCACATCCCGCTGCTGCTCAACCCGTTCGGCTACTCCACGTACCGTGGCTCATAATAGGGGTGTATGTAAGGGTGCTCTTCCCTCCCAGCCAATAAATCGCTTGCACCACTGATCTGATTTGCACCAACGAAAACGGTACTCACTTTTTATTCTCTTTTGCGCGCGATGGCGCTTGTGTGTGTGTTGATTGATGGTTGTGTGCGTGTACGTTTCTAAACCTTGACGACCGCCTTGCCCGTGTTCCCCCCGGTCAGCATGCTGACGAAGGCGGCCGGCATCTGCTCGAACCCATCCGTGACCGTTTCCTGGTAGCGCAGCCGGCCCTCCTCGATCCACTGCAGGTTCTGCCGGATGCCCTCCATCCACCGCTTCGCCCAGCGCGTCACGATGAAGCCCTCCTGGCGCAGCTGCTTGAACACGAACAGGCGCTGCGGGTCGGCGACCTGCGCCCGCTCCGCGTTGTAGTTCGAGATCGTGCCGCACACCGAGATGCGCCCGTACAGGTTCATCTGGCCGAGCACCACCTCGGAGATGTAGCCGCCCACGTTGTCGAAGTAGCAGTCCACGCCGCCGGGGGCCGCCGCCCGCAGCGCGTCCGCGAACGCGTCCCGCTCCACCTGCCGGTAGTTGATGGTGGCGTCGAAGCCGAGCTCCCGCAGCCAGCCGCACTTGTCGTCCGAGCCGGCGATGCCCACCACCCGGCAGCCCTTGATCTTGGCGATCTGGCCGACCAGGCTGCCGACCGCACCGGCCGCCCCGCTCACCACCACCGTTTCGCCCTGCTTCGGCTGGCACAGCTCGAGGAAGCCGAAGTAGGCGGTGTTGCCCGGCATGCCGAGCACGCCGAGCCCGAGCGACGCCGGGTGCGCCCCGAACGGGGGCAGCACGTACGGCCGGCTGTCGGCGGCGCCCTGCTCCGGGTTCACCAGCGTGTGCGTCCGCCAGCCAAAGTTGCCGAACACGGTCGCACCGACCGGGAACTGCGGGTGCCGGCTGGCCGTCACCTTCGCCACCTGGCCCCCGATCATGACCGTGCCGGCCGGATAGCTGGCCATGTACGGGCGCATGTACGGATCGACGCTCAGGAACACGGCCTCGGCAACAAACTCTGCAACAACACAACAAAACAGAACGGTCATTAGTTGAATGGTTTTGCCCGCACGCCCCATTTCACCCTACCATTCTCGCCCGGTTCCGGCAGCGTTTCCTCCTCCAGCCGGAAGTTTTCGTCCTTCGGCAGGCCCTCGAACGGCTTCGCGTAGATCCACTTTTTGGCCACCACCATTTTGTACTGCTTTTTTTTTTTTTGCTTACTAGACACGGGACGCGCGCTCGCACACACGCAACCGGCAACAAATCACGACGACTACTAGCGCACCGGCGAACGATGACACACAATTTTATTTCAATCCCGAATCCCTTTTTTTGGATGGGTCGTGGCGATCGTGGTGGTGGTGGTGTACGATAACACTTATCTAGAGGCGCTCCTCTCGCTCTCGCGCACTCTTTGTGCGTGTGTCTTGCGCACTCTTTCGCTCGCACGCTTTGCGCTCGGATGCAAGCTCGCAGAGGGTGTTCCGTGCAGCTTTTGCGTTCGATTGTACATGATTAAAAATCAGTATTGTTTTATTTTACTTCACTTTTTTTGCTGTGTGTTAATTTAGTCTACAATTTATAGAACAACATGGAAAAAAGTAATACAGGGTTTCCCACGATTTATTGGTTGGTTCCCATCAATTGGTCGGTTCCCATATTTTTTTGGTGCGTTCCCACGAATTTTTCGCCGTTTCCCAGAATTTTTTGGTCCAATTGTATTGATATCCAATCGGAAAATACCAATAAATTATGGGAACGAATCGAAAATTGATAGTATATGACCAAAAAATCGTGGGAACACACAAATAATCAAGAAAATTGACCAATAAATCGTGGGATACCCTGTAATAACGATGTTTAATGAACTGTATATTGAACTTATTGTAATGGGAATTGGACTCTATAGCATCCTTGTTGGACAAATCCAATAGGAATTCCCAAAGAACCTGTCCAAAAAGGGTGCCTTAGTGGACTTTCCATCTAATGGAGTTCACTACCTATTAGAAAGCATCAATAAAGTGTCCCACAACTATTAGAACCCCTGGAAAATCCTGTATTGACTTCGGAATCCCTTAACCCTAGAAATCGAGGCGCCAAATAAGAAAATGATTTTATTAGTAGTTTGATAACAGCAGTTTTGCAACAACAAAAAAACATTCGAGTTCTTTTATGATAAATAAGGTATGTCAGGTAATGTACTGGGATTTAAAAAAAAAAAAATATTTCCTTAACGCTTATAAGCTTTCAATCGACCAAATGTCATACGGAGCACCCTCTACTGCTGCGCACGTTAATGAGTTTGTTCATAACTAAAGGAGGCCACCAGTTTGATCCACTTATCGTTTCTGTTAAGCCTCCTTCTTTTTTGTGGAGTGTGTTTATCAGAATCAATCATAGTTAACTGGGCTCGATAAGCTTCCGCACAGTCAGCGTGCTTTGAGATTTTCTATGCTAAGGGAGCTATAGGGCTACATACAGAAAGAGAAGGGGCGGGAAAGAGAGAGAGAGAAAGAGAGAAAGAGAGAAAGAGAGAAAGAGAGAAAGAGAGAGAGAGACTAAGAAACTAAAATTAATGAGCAACTTAAATGTTTCTTTCTTCCCAAAAGTCAAATATCCTAAAAGTAGCGAATATTACAATAATCTCACTATTAGGCGTAAAGTAATATTTGAAGCCACTTGTTTTCTACTCTGCTGCAAAATGCAGCTACGGTTGCAGTACGTTTTGTCTGGGTTAGCTTATCTATCGCCCGTGGGGAGGCGTTGGCCTTGCATGACAATCATAATTAGGTGTCCTGCTCATAATTTCTAACCCATCTATTTATATCGCACGGATGATGTCAAACAGCAAGGTGTATCGATGAAAATGATGTTATTTCCTCATCGATTTGTTTTGAAAGTCACTATTTGGTAGATAAGATTGAAAGCTGGTGTACTTTAATTCACAAAAAATAGGTAAGATATCTCTATACTTCTCGTTATTTCTTGCTGTTTTTCAAAAAATAAACATAATACCTTCGAGGTTTTTTTTTTCATTACGATTTTGAGAAGAATTTGAAAAGTTGTTGGAGTTTTTTTTTCTTTTCTAGTTCAGAGCTCTTTTAAGTCGTGATCCATGGCTTCATGACCCTTCAGACATTGAAGTGAGAAAGCTTTGCTGTTTCTCGCCATATCTGACTTGAATAGGTTGTTATCTGCCCGCCCTACCTCAAGAAACTTTCAGTGGTTTGTAGAGGATGTCAATAGATGCAAATATCAGCTGTTATTATCCTGCTTTGAAAGAATTCAATCAAGCAATCAAGGGAGCAGAATATCCCTTAACATGTGCGCATGTCCTTTCCGATTCTAGTCATAACACCCATTTGTTGGCTTCCAACTATTGGAATTTTTGGAATTCTATTGGAAACCAGAGCCCTCCGCAATGGAACACTTTTGGGATCTTGAGACAAAAAAGGTGCCTACAGTTCTTTGTTTCCAGCTTTTTTTCTCTCTCTCCGAGGAACTGTTTGGTTACCATCGCAACGACTACAACGCCACCCACGGATAACTACCAAACCCGATGTACCGATGTTAGATCGAACATCCGTTGCCATGATGACGCGCAGTCTGCCGCAGAGACACCCTTGGTTATGCAAGCGTAACTTGCCAGCCACGAATTTTGCCCCATTGCGCAGTGCAACCTATCCGGTGCTGGATGTACATCTTAGTGTTTCAAAAATTTTTGAAAACATTTGTTATTTAGAACCACGAATTACATAAAATCAGTGTAATATTACGATTACGAGTGGTGTAGACGACAAACCTTTCCCGGTCGGGTGCTCGCACCAACCATGGTGCATCTCGATCCGCTGCGGCTGTGCCGCAAAAAGCGCAAACTACCGCAGGGAGGCGCCATCCTCGACCAGGTGATATCGCAGTCCGCGTCCGCCTCGAACCAGTGTCTCCTGTACAAGATGGCCAACTACAAGCGGGGCGGCGATCTGATCGACGCGTTCCAGATCGGCGGCCAGAAGGCGGTGGAGCAGCTGATCCGCGAGCAGTTCGGCGTGTTCATGTACAACAAGGGCCGGGGCCAGATCATCAACCGGGCCGAGTACCTGCGCTGGAAGTACATGGACAACCATGAGGTAGGGATGTGAGAGCACCACTCTCTCTCTCTCTCACACACACTCCCTGCCACTCTCAATCAACCTTCAACCCTTTTGTGTGCTGATTCTAGGTCATCATACCGATCGAGGCCTCCCTGTCGCCGCACGACCCGCTCAGCAAGTGGGACGACCATAAGGCCTGCTGGCAGATGCAGTACCGGGGCCTGCTGGGCGAAAGTCTGCTGCACGTGCTCATCATCTGCGACACGAAGGTGCACACCAAGCTGGCCCGCATCCTGCTGCGCGTCTTCCCGGAGCAGTCGATCGACGTGATGGAGGGCGAGGAGTATCTTGGCGCGTCCGCCCTCCACCTAGCCATCGCGTACAGCAACAACGAGCTGGTCGGCGACCTGATCGATGCCGGCGCGGACGTGTCCCAGCGGGCGACCGGGCGCTTCTTTCTGCCCCGCGACCAGCAGGGCCTGCGGCCGGCCAAGACGACCGACTACGAGGGGCTGGCGTACCTCGGCGAGTATCCACTGGCCTGGGCGGCCTGCTGCGCGAACGAGTCGGTGTACAACCTGCTGCTCGAGTGCGGCGCCGACCCGAACGCCCAGGACAGCTTCGGCAACATGATCCTGCACATGGTGGTCGTGTGCGACAAGCTGGACATGTTCGGGTACGCCCTGCGCCATCCGAAGCTGCCGTGCAAGAACGGCATCGTGAATGCGGCCGGTCTGACCCCGCTTACCCTCGCCTGCCGGCTCGGCCGCGACGAGGTGTTCCGCGAGATGTTGGAGCTTTCTGCGCGCGAATTCTGGCGGTACAGTAACATCACCTGCTCGGGCTACCCGCTAAACGCGCTGGACACGCTCATGCCGGACGGCAGCACCAACTGGAATTCGGCCCTGTTCATCATCCTGAACGGCACGAAGGAGGAGCATCTGAACATGCTGGACGGCGGCATCGTCGAGCGGCTGCTGGACGAGAAGTGGAAAACGTTCGCCCGGAACCAGTTCATCAAGCGGCTGCTCATCCTCGCGATACACCTGTTCTGCCTGTCCTGCTCGGTCTACCTGCGCCCGGTCCGCGTGTTTGCCGATGACGAGGGCGAGGAGGGCGGAGACGCGACCGGTGACGATGGTGCGGACGATGGTGGGCCGACGGCGGTGGACGCGGTCGACGACGACATCGACCTGACGACCTGGGTGCGGTACGGCTTCGAGGTGGCGACGGTGATGGGCGTGCTGAGCTACGTCGTACTGCAGCAGGGCGACGAGATCAAGAATCAGGGCTTCTTCTCCTTCCTCAAGTCGCTGGTAAGTAAGCGGGCGGGGAGTGACTATGGGTAGCTTAGTGGCGTAGAGGCAGAAGCTCCTGTAAGTGCGTCCAATGCTTTTGGGCTAAATAACGTGAACTTTGATGCCTCAAGTCGTATCAGGAGTCTATCTGATCCAAAACTATCTATTAGGTTATACATAAGCTCTTAGGCTGCTATCGATACATCAATCCATTTTTTCTCTGCAATTGGAGAATTACTAGTGAACCAGATCATGCTTCTCGTCTACTAGTGGGTGGGATAACACATTCAATTTCAATGTTTCTTAGAACCTTTTTTACCGTAACAGCAGTTGCTCACTGACTGTGACACTGACTGAACGTCCTCTCGCAGCTATAATTAACCCGGGGACTAAATAAGCCAGTGTTCACATCATTTTCATTGCTTTTAAACGATGGGAAATGATTTGATGATATACTACAAGCGTCTCTAGATGTTCTCGATGGTTTTGTGCAGGATCTTCATCGAGCATTACCTGCAGAATCAATTCTTATCGAGTCTCCCGGAAGGTTTTTGTTAAACAGGTTAGCTAAGGTTAGGTTAGAACTTACAATTGCAATAATATATATACCGCAGTGAAATTGTTCATACTATGTAAGTTGTGATTTGACTTCAGACCCAGCCATGCCTTCGATACTCTAATTTCAGCTTATGGATGTATGGATAATGCTTGGATTTTTGTTTCAAATACATTGCAGAAACATTACTACTCATACACTACTTGCTAGCAAAAAAAAAAAAACAAAATAACAGAAAAAATAATTTTTTACTGGAAATATGATGATTTTTTGGAGAACAATAATCCCAATCTTTCTTCAATATTTCATCTTAAGATACATTCTTGGAGTTAAAATTTGGGTCTGGTTTAAATATTTTAAATTCATCTTCTTAGGATCCTCTGGATCCAAAGATACATACATTGTTCCTGAAGTGGGAATATTTTAAACCCAACTTCTCGTAGTAATTGACAGAGATGGATTCATCCATCTCGGGGTCCTACCTAAGGGGGATATCGAAATGAGGTCCCTAGTTTCCTTACAATGTATTGTTTGTACCTGATGTACCTGATGAGCAAGCAATTTTATATTATTGTTAATGGTACCTAAAACATTGTTTTTTTTTGTAATCTAGCTATCATTCTGCAATACTGTAACTACTAGTTAATGTAATTCTTGCCAGTAAATGTCATTGTTTGACGTTCCAGACATGCTCTGAAGTCTCTCTGGAATGATTTGAATACATTGTTACAGCCTATTTTACTTGTTTTTGGATCGAAGTCTTTGAACCTCCTAATTCATTTGTATGGAGCTTTACAGCTTCTGTATGTGTGTAATTAAAAATAAACCTTCATCCTCCTTTTCGTTTACTCACCGGCAGAGTCAAGCACCGGCGAAGGCGATCTTTCTGATATCCAACATCCTGATCCTGGCCTGCATACCGCTGCGCATGATGGGCGACACCGAGACGGAGGAAGCCATCCTGCTGTTTGCCGTACCGGGCAGCTGGTTTCTGCTAATGTTCTTTGCTGGGTGAGTGTGCTCTTATCTCCTTCAATTTTTTTTTGGAGAAATCATCATCTCCAACGTGTTCCATCCCTTGCTTGCAGTGCGATCGGACTGACCGGACCGTTCGTGACGATGATCTTCTCCATGATCACGGGCGACATGTTCACGTTCGGCATCATCTACATGATCGTGCTGTTCGGCTTTTCGCAAGCGTTCTACTTCCTCTACAAGGGCCACCCGAACGCGGAGGACAGCCCGTTCGGCAGCTATTTCGGCACTTGGATGGCGCTGTTCCAGACCACGCTCGGCGACTACGATGTAAGTTGAAGGAACCCCCTCACACTGGCAGACACGTCCCATTTTTTCTTCTTTGGCGCATATCCCTTCCAGTACGCCGATCTGAACCTCACCACCTATCCGAACCTGGCGAAGACGGTGTTTGTCATCTTTATGATCTTCGTGCCGATCCTGCTGCTGAACATGCTGATCGCGATGATGGGCAACACGTACGCGTACGTGATCGAGCAGGCGGAGAAGGAGGGCATGAAGCAGTGGGCGAAGATAGTGGTCAATCTCGAGCGGGCGGTGACGCAGGACGACGCGAAGCGCTACCTGGAGGAGTACTCGATCGGGCTCGGGCCATCGGACGATCCGCGGTACGAGACGCGCGGCGTCATGGTGATCAAGAGCAAGAGCAAGACGCGGGCCCGCCAGCGCAAGGGCGCAGTGAGCAACTGGAAGAGCGTGCTGCGCGTCACGCTGAACGAGCTGAAGAAGCGCAGCATGACGGGCGAGGAGCTGCGGCGCATCATGTGGGGCCGCTCGTCCATCACGTCGCCGGCGAAGATCGCGAAGAAGAAGCGGCCGGGCGAGGTGGACGATCTGCTCGGCGATCCGTTCGCGATAACGGCCGCGATCGACGTGATGTCGTTCACGCAGGACATCGTGATGGTTAGCACGGACACGGTCTGCCCGATCACGATACCGCCAGCGGCTGCCCCGGGCACGGCGGCCCCGAAGGGTGGTGGCACCAAACCGGTAGTAGTGGCACCGCCGCCAGCAGCAGTAGTGCAACAACCACCACCGCCGCCGACGACGCGGCGCCACTCGACGGCAAGCGCACCGGCCACGATGGGGCTGGGCGTGGAGGCGGCCCTGCCCGACTACAAGGATCCGCTGCGCGAGCTCGTCATCATCTCCGAGTCGGCCTCGGTCGACGAGAACTACGCGCAGAACGTGAAAACGCTCGCGATCGACGCGTCCACGCTGGACCACGTGCACGAGATCGACATCAGCGCGATGCCAACGCCCGGGCGGCGCGATCCACTGGCGCAGCCCGCACCGGCCGGTACGCAGCAGCAGCAGCAGCAACAGCAGCTACAGCAGCAGCAACAGCAACAGCCCCAGCAACCCCAGCAGCAGCAGCAGAATCTCGGCCAGCTGACCCTCTTCCAGAACCCGAAGGACGTCGTGGATCCGGTGCGGGAGCGCGAGTTTCTCAAAACGCTTGAAGCGCTCGAGGACACGGACAGCGAGGCGGGCGAGAAGCCCGTCCTCGGCAAGATCTCGCTGATCCGGCGGGCCAAATCGGCCGTCTCGCGCAGCACGTCGCGCAAGCGCAAAACCGACCAGCACCCGCTGTTTATGATCGCCTGGGAGGACAAGGGCGACCAGCAGCGGCACAGCACAGCGCTGTACGATGGCGCGACCGGTGCGGCCCCGTCGGTCGGTGCACCCGGCGAGCTGGGGCAGCCGGAGCAGCCCGAGGACGCCGTCACGGTCGAGGAGCTGCACCGGCGGATGGAGCAGTTCCACCAGCGGGCGTCCGTGCGCGAACGGGACGCGAACTCGAGCGAGAGCGGCAGCGGCAAGCAGCACGCCGGCACCAAGGCACGGAAGCCGTCCCACCATCGGGACGGGGGCGGCTCCCATCATCACCATGGGCTCGGGCGGGGCAAGCACAACAAGATATCGCCCGACAACTCGAACGAAAGTACGGGCGGGGGCGGCGGTGGCGGCGCCAGTGGCCACGGGCGCAAGCAGGACAAGCGCATGAAGTCGGCCCCGATACTGGGCAGCGGCGGTGCGGGCAGTGCCGGTAGCAGTGGCGGTGGGCGGACGGTGGCGCCCGGTGGTGCCCGACCGGACGATGGACCCGGGTCGCCGCCGGACCCGCTCGAACCGTGGAGCACCAAGAACATCATGAACATCAACAAGCTGCTGGACCAGGACACGACCGAAGAGTAACGCGATGTAGTGAGTGTTTTGTGCCGGGAGAGATACAAAGAAAAGGAGTTTTCATTGTTGAAATGGTTACAAAATTGCATCCAAAAAGGGGTTTCTTGCGCCCACGGTCAATGGTACCACTTTTTAGATTTTTTTTATTTGTTTTGTGACGTCAGCATGTCATGTCTTTTTCATGCTGGAAACGTTTTTTTCGACATTCAACACGTCACAAGTAAATTGAAAAAGTGTGTCAAAGACTTTGGCCGTAAGGTAAACAACCCGGTATCGATTATCTTATATAATTACCTACTTTTTGTGTCTTTAACGTAATTGTTAATATGTAACGCAGCTGGAGTCTTTAGCGACCTTTCACTTAAACGAAACTTTTTGTGAAACATTCTTTTTTCGAAACAAAAAACTGTAATAGAGTAGATGTGTGCATCATGTGAAACTCATTTTCATAATATTACCTACAAGTGATGCAATAAAACTATTATCGGCACATATTACCAACACGTCACTTTAAATTGCCCAATAACAGGTAATACACGCCTTACCATAAAATAAAAAAGCCAATTACTGCACGGGCTTTGCGGAATAGAATAGTATGGGGAAGGTTGGTAAAGACGGACACCACGGGTAAGATGGACACTTTGCTTAAATACACGATAAAAGTAATAATCGATCGAAACTGAAAGTAAAACAGCACATTTGAGACTATTTTTGATATATTTATGCAAAATTGCTTAAATTCTCGAAACAAAAAAAAAAAACAATTTGCAATCTGAAGCCATCCGGAATTGTCCGGAGTCGTCCAGAGTCATTCGGAGTCGTTCGGAGGCGTCCAGAGTCATCTGTAGTCATCAAGAGTCGTTCAAAGTCGTCCGGAGTTATTAGGAATCACATGGAGTTAGCCGAAGTAGAAGTCGTCTAAAGTTGGAGTCATCCGGGGTAGGAACCATGCGAAGTTGTCCGGAGTCATCTGAAGTCGTTCGGAGTCGTCCGGAGTCGTCCGGAGTCGTCCAGTCATCCGGAGTCGTTCGGAGGCGTCCAGAATCATCTGTAGTCATCCAGAGTCGTTCAAAGTCGTCCGGAATTATTAGGAATCACGTGGAGTTAGCCGGAGTCGAAGTCGTCTAAAGTCGGAGTCATCCGGGGTAGGAACCATTTGAAGTTGTCCGGAGTCATCTGAAGTCGTTTGGAGTCGTCCGGAGTCGTCTGGAGTCGTTTGGAGTCGTCCAAAGTCGTCCAGAGTTGGCCTTGTTATCAGGCATCTCATTTCTGTGTGTTTTGCGTGTAAATAATGGTATTCGTAAGATATCCAGGAACCATCCAGGAACTACAAAAAGCATTTAAATATGCGAGAAACGGAACACGAGTCAAAATAGCAGCCATTCACGAAACCCTATATCTTACCTTGACTTGGACAACTTTGATCAACAAAAATGCATTGATATGACATCGTTCAGTAATAGATGAAAGATTCCATGAGATTACAAAGATCAACAAAAAAATGTCTAATTTTGAAAATAAAAGTCCATCAAACATCAAACAGCTCCCGAATTTTAGTATTTTCCTAAAGGGATGTTCTAGACTGATGTTCGTTAAGTTTGAGCAACTGTCCGCTGTTAGTGCCCAATATTTCAATAATACTTTAGGTTTTATTGAATTTTTCGCAAAACGAGCAAAGCTCAATGGCTCTACGAATATCCCTCTTAATCGATAAAATCTCGCTAAAACGAACAATTTCAGTTTTGTTTCCGATAAGAATTCGTGATCATTTTGAGAGTTTCAGTACTAAGAATCGTTAAATATCAACCTATTTCCAAAAGAGGCAGGTATAAGTGTGGGGCAAAATGTGTGAGGGAGGTGACACATTAACTGCCAGTCCAAAACTCACCAAGTCGTACAAAAATCGAAAAAAGCCTGAGCAGGCCGTGAGCGCGTCCACTCCACGTCCACATACAGCGTTTGCCTAGCCAATCCGCCATCGTCAAAGTGTTTTCAGTCGCTGTAAATACTTTTTCAGGCGACGTAAACCCTCAACTGGCCACTGTATAAGCATAAAACATAGCGCAGCGTATGGAAACACAACGAACCAAATACTGGCAAAGCGGCCGATTCTGTAAAGCTAAAAGTGAATTTAGAGGAAAGGTTTAAAAAATAGGGAGATTTAGTAACAGTCACCGTATAGTTAAGGTTGATCTTAAAGCATTAAAGTCCTTAAAAAATTGGAAATAAATTTCGATTCAACAAGGCTTCAATGTTCCTGTTTGGAATTAGTTTTTTTTTTTACCAAACTACTGCCGAAAGGCCACAAACGAAAAAACAGTGAGGCAAGGGTGTTGTTTTTGAGTGAAAAAAGTAACATCGAATAAAGCTGAAAATTAATTTAAACATCAGGAGAATTTAATCAATCTGTCGCTGCATGCATGGACACAGCAGTCCATGCAAAACCACCACGTTCTCTCGCGGGAAAATGAAAGACAAGCCGTTGGCGTGTTTCCGTGTGTGTTTTGTGTCGCATTTGTATAGCATAATGTATTCTCAACAGATTTTAGAACGCGCGCGTTACAGAGGGCCCCTGTTGCATTGCTGCTGGCAGCAACAGAGGCTGTCCCCACATTTTTTGTTTGTTACTAGATTCTCTTGCTTTTACGTTTCTTTTTTTTTTGGAACCGATACTTATATATCCACAGATGCGTGTTATTATTAATCCTTTTTTTCTGACGCTGACGTTTTGCGAATAAGGTTTAGAAAACCTTGCTGCCACCGAACCGATACCGTCTTCTCTAGGTCTATCTCTCTCCTTTGGGTTGGGTTTAGAGAAAATACTACACCGCCGGGCTAACCTTCGTTCGGCTTATAGGAGGGGGGGGGGAGGGAAGGGGCTTTAAAAACTGAAAATGGAATAGAATAATTTAAACCGACAACCGGCCAACACTGCGTCCGGGGGCGGTGTGGGTGGAAGGAAATAAATTAATATTCACATGTTGATTTGAGACGACACGGAACACGGAGCAACCGGTTGCTACCGGATGTTCCCCCCGCTACCTCCCCCCCCCCCCCTCCCCCTCCCCCTTGTTGGGAATTTACACCTGACCCGACCTGATCCTGAATAAGCTCTTCTTCAGTTGTGGTAGCATTTTTTTGTTTTCATTTCCTCCCTTTTTGTTTTCGTTTTTCTTCCTATATTTTTGGTCTAACAAGCAAAAAAGGTTACCGCGGTTAAATAAGAGGATAGAAGAAGAAAAAAACCTAATTAACTAATCGTAACTCTCATCCAGCCCGCAATACGCTCTTGTATACATTAACCAGCTCAGACTATACGTTACAGTGCACGAAATTCTTCGCCACAGACTCCACAAACACTACCAGGCGGAGATGAAGCATGTGCAATGTGCGGGGCACGCAGCGAATGGCGCTTCCCCCGGCTAGAAAGTTCAATACGTGTGGCGCGCGTCTTTGATGCGACTTTACCAAGCTCGCTTCTCGTATTTATTTACGACAACGACGACGACGACGACGACGACGGGGAAACAGATTAACTAAGGAAAGGGGAGGGACACGGATGACGCGAATAGGGAAGGAATGGAAGGACAAAAGGAGGAAAGAAAAGAGGAAGTAAAAACAAAAACACCGATGACACCGAGCGCAGGCACCCTCATCAGTTCAGCGACGGCGTCCGGTTGCCGGCCCAGTTCACCTCGATCGTGGGCCATTTGGTTTGCAGACAGGTCAGCATCGGGTCGGAGGGATTGCACATGCGCACGTCGCTCTCGAGCAGCACCGCCTGGCCGCGGCTGTACTGCACCACGCTGCCGTAGTTCGAGTTCGGGATGCCGTTGTAGTGCAGCAGATCGAACGTGTCCGGGGTGGACTTTTTCTCGTCCGGGAAGAACTCGCTCATGAACGCGTTCAGCAGGATGATGCCGAGATTTTCCGGATCGAGCCGGCTGCGCATCAGCTCCACGCTAAAAAGAGAAAAGAGAGTGAGTGGGTGTTTTTGTGTGTGAGACAAAGAGAGAGACAGAGAGCAGCTGTACAGGGTTTGCCAGGAGTACTAATAGCTGTGGGACACTTTATTGACGCTTTCTTACGTGAAATGAAATAAATGTAATAGGAATTGGACTCTATAGCACCCTTTTTGGTAAAATCCAATAGGAATGTCCAAGAAGTCTGTCCAAAAAGGGAGCCTAGAGTCCAATTTCCAACATATAAAGTTCACTTCCAATAGGAAAGAGTCAAAGAAGTGTCCCACGACTATGAGAATCCCTGGAAAACGCTGTAAATCAACCAAGCCAAGCTAGCTGCGATCCAGTACAGTACTTACTACTCCGGCTCGCTGACCAGCTCGAGGGCGCACAGCACGTCCTGCAGGACCGGGCCCGGTATGAAGTTGCTGCCGTCCGGGTCGAACTGGCGGAAGACGCGGCGCGCGAGCTCGCCGGGCGTTTCCGGCGACACCAGCCGCCGCTCGTGGCTGAACAGCACAGTCAGGTGCGTGTCGGACCCCATCACCCAGACCGGGTTCTTTGGATTTTTGTAGAAGAAACCGACGGTGCAGTACTGCAGCTGCTCCATCACGGTGATGAAACCGATGTCCGACTGCTGGTTGATGCCCTTCAGCTCTGCGCGCGCCAAGAAGAATGCATTAAGAATGCAAAATAAATAAAAAAAAGAATTAATAAATGATACTAAGCAATGCAATGCGTTTGCATGGTAAATCAGTATTGCGAACGGTGATAATCGTCGACATAAAATTTTACATATTGATACTGTTGCGAAATTTAAGCTTCCACAATAGACAGTTACACGAAAAAAAAGTTATTTAACACGATGATATTTTTCTAATGCATTCATTTGACTTTCACTTTTTCGTACTTAAAGGGAACTGTATTTCCATCGAACCCAATTTTCTGATTAACTGAGTGCAAGTGGTCCAATAGCTAAATATCGGCAAATGCGCGATTAATGTGTTCTGACGTCACATGAAAAATGTCAAATGTCATTCAATATACTTTTTTTGCAATCATCTCATCGCAAAAGCGCTGACTGTTGTAACACAACATGATTGTCGCTCTCGGAAAGTCGTGTCATGCTAATCATGAATATTATAATCACCAGACGCGTACTGCGAATGTCGTGCAAGAAGGTTGAAATTCCTATTATTCAATAACTGCCGTTTAAAATAATTGTAAAGATTATTTAGTTAGGGATCGGCAACATATTGCGCTAAAGTGTTTAAAAATACAAAACAAAAAAAGCAAGAGCAATATCGCTTCTTGATTAATCCCTTCTCCAAATTATTGGGAATATTCTGGGGATGGTACAAAAGCCTTAACAACTGAAAAAATATCGTAACAAACGCACATTCAATAACTCTTCTAATGCTTTACGAACAAGCAATGGCATGTCATAAAAATTGGTAACTGATTTCTTTTTTTAAGTAAAAGCTCCTTGAAAACCGTTGTACTTTGAAAAAGCAACAGTGTGTAATCGTCGTACTCGTTAAAACAACTATCAGTTTTTTTTAATATAGGGTAAATGTGCCAATAAAGGTGCAATTTGTATAGGTGCAGATGTGTTTTAATTGATTTAAAGTGGAATATGTTTTATCTTCACAATCACAACCAACTTTACCATCAAACACACAAAATAAATCAAATACGAAAAAAAATCTGACTGATTCGTTGTACCTATAATGGTGGTATGGTTCCAATAGTGTTCGTATTGTGTTCCTTTAGTGGTGGTAGTCAATAATACCTCAAAAACTGTGTATTATATAAATGGAACTTAATTTTGTAGCTGTTTTAATATGAATAGTGAGGATTACTGCCATAATATTGAATTCATGCGTAATTTTATCGCAAAAAATTAAAATTTGGTTAACGGAAATTTTGACTAAATTACTGTATAACGACCGTTGTCAATCCACACCAGAAAGAGTGTGCTTGATTTGCGGTCGATTTTTCGCTCAGCTATATTTGCGAATTTTGGCCTTTGTTTGGTAAATTACTTGCAGGAAATTGATTTCCGTTTCCTATGTTGGTGAACACAATACGAGCAGTTAAAAACATCCTAACAAAATTATTAAAATGTTTTACTTTTACTTATTTTTTAAATATAACCATCCCTACTTTGTGTATCTATAATGTCACTATGGTGGATCTTTAAAATGCAAAAAATATGATCAAAAGGCAATGCATGTTAATAAATCAATAACATTTCATAAAAGTTATGAGGAATAAAAATTGCGTTGTTCTGTGCTCATTTACAGCACTAAATACAATCTGAGTTTCCTCAGTTGAAGTTGAAATCCTCGGGATTTTGGGAAAAAAAATGTTGACGCATTTCACAAAATAATGGATTTTTCGGTCATTATGTACATTCCGTTACTTAATGCATCATTTAACTTTTAAAGCCTTCGTAAAAGATCATTGCATATTGCACACCAACATAAATAACTTAATTACTTTTAAAATATCGTATTGACCGCAATTTAGTGCAATTGCACCACTATTGGTATACAAATTCCGAACGTTGAGCTGCGTTGCAAATATGTTACCCTTTACATTTGTGGCATTTAATCTAAGATTAAATGATTGAAAATGTCAAATATGGATTTAACTGATTATTTCACCACGAGCTGACTAAAAATCATTATTCATTATTCAATAAGTTATTTTTAAATAATTTTGCAACATTAAATGATGGCTAAAAAGCAAACATACATGCTTGTACTAGAAAGAAGTAAAATAATTCGAGAGGCAACTGAATCAAACGTGTGTCAAATTTGGTTCAACTTGCGTCGACTAGGGCCATTTTTCCGTACAAACATCTCACTCGGGCAAGGCAGTACAAAAGCATATTGCGTCCCTGAGTGAGACTTGGGTATAACTGTGAAGGGTTTGAAGCCTGTTTTACTACTTTTTCCTGCTAAAGCTATGTAAAATACGAGTTCTTCTAATTCCATTTTCTTCTCATAAAAAAGCATATTTTGTTTAAATAGAATAAAACAGAATTTTGCTGCTGCTGCAACTACAACCTTCCTAATTCGACGAGTAAGAGCATTCGCATTGAAATTAACCCGACACTTACTCATGCCACCGACGTCCTGCTCGTTGTCCCATACGTGCGGGACGGCGCGCCCGGTCAGCATCAGGTTGATCAGCGCCTGGCTGCCGCAACCGTACGTGTCGTGTATGAGCGACTCGGTCGGGTCGGACATCTCGGACAGGATGTGCTCCAGCCCCTTGGTCTGCAGCACGGTGTACAGCAGCAGCAGCACGCCGCACTCGTCCGTCAGCACGTGGTAGTTCTGTGCGTAAAACTGGTGCACCTCGTCGATGTGGGCGTGCTCGCGAAACCGAATCCGCTCGTGGAACGCTTCGGCCGTCCAGGTGGCGGTGGTGCTGCTGCCGGCCGTCCGCTGGACCGTGGACGGGCGCACCATGGCGGCATCGTGCGTATCCACGCCCGGACCAACCGGCTCCTCGCTCGGTTCGTGCTCGGTGCCATCATCCTGCCGCACGGCCGCCGGTTCGCCGCTCGATCCAGCCTGCTCACCTTCGCTCTCCAGCGTCACTATGCGGTACGCGTCCGTTTTGCACTTCATCAGTATCTGGCAGACGGCCTGGATGAGCAGCGTTTTGCATTTGTCCGCCGTAAGCTACCGGAAGGGGTGGGTAAAATTGATTGGATGTTTTTTTTTTTAATACAAAGTTCCCAGCAAATATAGGGTTAAAATATTACCTCGTTGAAGCTGTGGGCAGGCGATTCCGCCAGCAGTATCTTCAGCAGGTACGCCTGGACCGGTGCGATTACACAACAGGGCCCACCGTCGCGCTGCACCAGTGCGGACGGCTCACAGTCGCTGAAGGAAAATCCTGCCCGGAGCAAAAAGAAAAGAAAAATGCGTTATTTCAGCTCAAACCGAATCCTGCTGAAACCCCATTTTGCACCAGCCTCTCTCTTTCTCTGTGTGTGTGTGTTACCTTGCAGCCACCGCCGGAACACGTCCGGCTTTATCTTGCCACCCCAGAGCAGGGAGGCAATTTGTTCCGACACCGTTTTGCTACTCCCGTCTGATGGTTCTGCTGCTGCTGCTGCTGCTGCACCTTCCCCGTCTTCGTGGCTGCCCGCAGCTGCCGTCGATGCGACGGACGTGCCGGGCTCGGGCTCGGGCTGTTCTGTTCCGGTCATTGCTCCGGTGGCGGCCGTGCTCGCCGGTGGTGCCGGGTTTTCATCCATCCGCTTCTGCTGCTGGGGTGCTGCCTTTTGCACTTACGGTCACTGGATGCGCCCACGCACAAAGGGGTGGGGGGGGGGGGGGGACCAACTGGAATGCACCGCTGTGACGCGTGTTTATGCAAGTGCAAGGGGTGCAGTGCTACTGCAGCAGCGCAGTACGATACGGCCGGACGACGTGGAGAGCTGCTGCATCCGGCAAGGGTGCAGCGGGCTGCCGCTCGGTACGGTCGGCTTGATTGGAGCAGGTTCCAAAAGTGGTTGCAAATTGATCGTGCCTGACCCGAACAGTTGAACGATGGGTGATGCTTTTCTTTTCTTTCTTTCTCGATACTCGATGGACGAAAACGCGATGCACTGGACCCGGACACAACACGGAAAAGGGAACAGGGGGAACAACAAGGCACGACACAACACTCGGCACGAACGGCTCTCACAAGCGTACGGAGGCGCGCGGTAACATTTTACGCACCGAATTAGGGAGTAAAGCACAGTTTTTTTTTTGCCAGCAAAAGAAAAAAAATCCGTTTGGAATGCAGCCAAAAAGACCGAAATATTTCCGAAAACGCAGCGGATGAATCACACGGGCCCCCGTCTGTCAAAACAGAACGCTTGCCGAAGCGTTTGCAAGCGGTGCGCCATTTTGACGGCGTTTGAATTTTGACAGATCGGGTTGGGGTGGAAGCGTTACCCAGCCAGCGAGCGATGTGCTGTTTTTGTGCCCATCTCTTTTACGAAAAGTCCCGATATTGGCAGAGAAATTTGCAATGCATATAGTGACCAACCTGCCCAACTTTAGGAACATTTTGTGTCAGTGACTCCATTCCAGCTCAATCAAAAGCACGGCAAAAATGTTTCCATTGCGAAGCGTTCTGTGTAGATGTGACATCCCAAGGAACATTTTGACGGCGCACTTGAAACTACCCAAGCACCCAAGGATAATGTATTTAGAAGGTTGATTTTTATCGCTCTTGCTGGGCGACATTGAGGGGGACATCTGTCACTCTCTGCATACAAATTTCATTACCCCGCACCAGCCCTTCCCGAGAGCCCCTGGAAGAGATATGTCAAGTCGAGAAATGTCATTACCCAAGTGCCACAAATCCACTGAACGACCACTAAACGGCTTCTAAACGACTCAAGC
>VTWG01011098.1:0-22235 GCA_008817895.1 Anopheles fontenillei | reverse complement strand
ACCGTATGATAATGTTGATGTTATGGAGATGAGCTTGCTTATGCAATTGATGAAAAAAAACTGATTTATTATGGCTAGTAAAATGCAATAAAATTACACATACACGCAAACATACACACACACACTTACTATTAAAAAACGACATTAAGTTTTATGAATTATGGCTTAATTGATATGCTTTAATTAAGAACATGCCAGCTGAACAGTTTTGTGTATAGCTTTTTTTTACTTTGATTAGTTTAAGTATACCTTAGGCAATGCTTATTAGAAGTAAAACCATTTTATTGGAATAACTAGGCAATTTAAATAATACTTGAATATATGTACATATCAGAAATATGAAGAGGAAGAAGGAAATAGAATAACAAATAGAAGCAGAAGAAGAAGAAGAAGAAGAAGAAGAAGAAGAAGAAGAAGAAGAAGAAGGAAAAGAACAGAAGATGAAGAAGAAGAAGAAAAAGAAGAAGAAGAAAAAGAAGAAGCAGAAGAAGAAGCAAAAGGAAAAGAAGAAGGACACAAAGAATCAGAAGATTGGATAATATGCTAAATATTTAAAGAAAAATATATAATACATCTCTTTCATTAGTTTACAATTACTTCAGGTAATGAACATAAAAACGAAATGATTGAACTAAAAATAAACAAATAAAAAAATCCTGGAAAAAACAAATCCAACAGGCAACCAAAAGTAAAAAAACATGATAAAATAACAGTAACACATCGATACCAACAGCTTCACATCGATAGCTGGCTTAACATTATTTCAAATCATCCATAGCATCGCCAAACCCATCTGTTTATAGATTGCTCGTCCACTTCTAGATTTGATCCTATGATGGACACGCTGTTAACCACTTCTTTTGACCGCTTTACCGTGCTATTTCACTCGTACGTAGGTGCTTATGACCCGTATTCTAACTCTACAAACAATGTTCGAATTAACAAGATGATTATGATGACATCCTTGCCTAGTTGAGAGAAGGATTAGGACAATAACCATAATTGTGTTTCTATCGAACGACCTAAGTCCTGTTAAGAGGTGCATATTCAGCAATCATCTAATCTAATAAAACAATCATCCTTGTCACTACAGTTCTATACATTTCAATCAATATATTATACGCTTAAGAGTCTTGCTTCTTCCTGTTGATTTTACGTTGAAGGTAAGCCCAAGATGCCTAATCGATTATCTTAATGAGCTCCTACCAGAAGAATGTTGTATGTACCACTAGTGGGCTTGGCTTTCAGTGACGTATTGATTATCCATAGCAGGATCGTCAGTCCTACGTATGAGGGAACGGTCCATCCGAGGGTTGAACCTATGACGGGCATGTTACTAAGTCGTACGAGTTGAATACTGTACCACGAGACCGGCCATGCTGATATCAGTTCATAATATAATCTAGTAATTAGATTTAATTATCTTTCGGGTGGCGTGCAGTCGTGATTGTGTGTGCTATTAAGGTGCTTATTCTAGATTATTTGACTCATTTCTTATGTTTTGTTTGATTACTTGGTGTTTTTGTTTGATCAGAATGGTTTGTTTCGTTTCTTTATAGATCTCTTCTATTTATATTTATTATTAATATCCAAATTTCCTTTTTGGTTTGATGTTGATTTGCAAATCTTCACTTTTATTGACGAATTGAGTCGTCTGTGTCTTCTGTGGCAAATTGAATCACCGAACGAATGGTGCAAATGCATCAAGTGAGGCATAAAAACATCCGCAGGTGCGCTGGGAAGGCACCACCAGAAAATAAGACAACACACAACGCTTGACTGGCTGCGGTGTGACTTCGCTGTGCCGGCCTCGTACCCAGTACCCATCTGCATCTCACCACACCGCCCCAAAGGACACGTCGACGTTGGCCCATCCCGGCGACTAAGGGTGCGCGAAACGCGTGTGCCAATAAGAAAGTAGGTACACTTGCAAACCAACGCGAGCGGGGAAGGCAAACGTAACGACACAAAAGGATTACTCTTCCGCGGCTGGCATGTAGCCCTGCGAAAGTGTGTATGTGTGTGTGCGTGTGTGTCCGGCTTGTAGATTTTTTGTTTATCTCGAAGGAGAATTTCTTATGCCGTAACCTCTTGCAAAAGTGAAGGGATTTTTGTGCTCATTTATCGCTTGACACGATATTATATTTTCTCCCTGGCGAGGTCGTTTCGGTTCGGTTTATTTCGCCTGCACGTTTCTTTTTTTTCTTTTCATTTTAATTTTGCTCTTCGTACACGCTTTATTGCACTGCTTCGAGCGAACAAAAGGATCGCCCTTTGATTTCACCAGTGCCGTGCGGTGCGGCGTGTCCTTTGCACCGTTGCACGGGACCTGACCTGAGTGCACGGGCACTCAGCCGGCAGTGCCGAGGTGGTGGTGCAGCAATAATTTGCAGTCCTGTTTTTTTTCTTCTTCTTTTGCTACGGGTCTGGAGGGATGGGGGTAGGATGAACCAGTGGGGAGATGGTTTTTTACGGGTTTGACACGAACCACGACGATTGAGGCAACCGCGGGATTTTGCACATTGAGCAGTTCTTTGGCCAAAATTGGTATGAGATAATGTAATGGATAGGCTGAGCAAAGGATAGTATTTATTGAAGTTATTAAAAGAGAACAAGATAGGTAAAACATATAAGAAACAATAAGAAAAACGAGTATTCCTTTTGTAGAAAAATAAAACATTATCCATCAATATTCATAAAGCGCCTAAAGTTAGGCAAATTGTATTGCAAAAACAGCGTTTTTTTGAATTTTGTCTAACTAAGCCTTTACATTTTCAATGCTTTTGATCTGCAAATGTAGTTTCAAAGTAAAATAGTTCATATCATTAGATAATAACTATGCTTCTCTTATCCGGCGCTACAAACGCTTTGGGGTCTTGGCCTGCTTAAGGAGTGTCCGAAACCACTCCCGGTCTCGCGCCTTCGTCTGCCAGCTCGTTATCCCGGCCTTAATGGCGGCCGCCTCCAAGCCATCTTGCCACCTCAGTTTGGGCCTACCATGCCTCCTCCGTGCTTGTGGACAGCCTAAAAAGAGGCTGGGTCGTCTGTTTCCATGCGAACAACATGGCCAGCCCACCGAAGCCTGGCGAGCCTGATACGTTCTACGATGGTGAAATCACCGTACATCTCGTATAGCTCGTCGTTATAACGGCTCCTCCATTGTCCTTCCACACATACGGGGCCAAGTATCCTTCTGAACATCTTCCTGTCGAACGCGGCTAAGAGGGTTTCGTCAGATTGATTGACGGTGTCCATGTCTCAGAGGCGTATTTGATATTAGGTACTATATAGCCCCAGCTTCGTCCGTCGCGACAGGTTCTTTGAGGTGAACTGATTTCTCAGGCTGTAGAATAACCGGTTGGCATCCAGCATTCTTGCGCGCAACTCAGCTTCCATGCTACTGTCATTGCTGACCTTTGACCCAAGATAGGTGAATGCTGGGACGATTCCAAAAGTACGTTCACCTATCTGTACGTCATACCTACGTAGGTTTGGATTTGTTGTTGGTAGGCCCCGCTGATGTTGCCACCATCAGTTTGGTATTTGCCTCATTTATCTGCAATCCGAGGTTCTCTGCCGCCCGCTCGATCCCTTGGTAGGCTTCTGCTACATAGGAGAGCCGTTGACCAATGATGTCTATATCACCAGCGTATGCCAGGATCTAGGTTGACTTATAGAAGATAGTTCCCGTAGTCTCCACCCTCGAGTCGCGGATGGCCCTCTCTAGCGCCAAGTTGAATGGGAGACAGGCTAGGAAAGTATCAGATAACAACCATCCCAACAATATATAAACATTATTTTTATTAAAAATTATACAAACGATTATTTTTATATTATATCCAATTCAGGTATCTTTCAAATCCCTTTATAATTTAAAGTTTTATAGAGTTTGATCAATGAATAATAAAATTTATTAAATGTATTGTTCCGTCGTGCCTTTTCCATACTTTCAGTACAGCTTATTCCCATCAATATTCTTTTTTATATATTTTTTTCTTTTTCTATTTCGTACCTACACTTCTAATGTCCAGCGTGGCATTAAACATTACAAAGCGGTATGCGATTTGTACGAATTTATCTAACAAAGTTTGTCCAGCGGTATGCCCTTATCCCACCGTTCCGAATTCAGCTTCCTCCCCGCCGGAACGGAAGGGCCGGGCTGGAGAATTTTGGGACCTCCCTGCCTCATTCCTCGTTTGCAGTTGCTGGTTGCCAAAGGAATCCAGCAGCAGAACCAGCCACACACACAATAATTGTATGCGAGCGGAGAAATGTAGCGACCGGCGTAAAACCGGCCTGTTTTTGCCAGGGCAGGGCACATTACTCTTTCATCCCTTTGGCCGTGTTTTGGGGCGTTCCTTACCACCACCCGTCCATCCCTCCACAACCCTGCACCCCACACTCCGGTATGGCGGNCCTCCGGTATGGCGGGGGGGGGGGAGGGAAGCTCAACATCTTAAGTAATTCGAGCGAGCGAGATCTTTCGCATATGAACCACAAAACCGACTACCGGGGTCTCGTTGGCTGTGGCCTGGCGTTCCTGCCCGTTTCTTTCCCTTTGCCAGCTTGTGTGTGTGTCATTGTTGTTGCTTTTTCGCTCCCCGCTGTACCGTCCGGCTCTGGCTCCAATCGATTCCGGCTGATTGCGGTGCGCGGGTTAATTAGTATGGGAATTTATAGGACTTTAATTTGTTAAATCTGCAGTAATTTTTTTAGGAGCACCCGCTCCCTTTCTTTCCAATACTCTTTTCCTGGCTTGTCATTCATCTCAATTGTTGCCGGCTATGAGCGCGTAGAGGGAGGGTTGTTTGGAGGTTCCTTTTGTTGGTTTGCTATCTTACGCTGTGGTAACACACGGAAAGGGGGGAAACGAAAAAACGCACACAGTGCACACAATTTACCGGTGTCCTGTTACACCCAGCTTCCAGCCTTTGGGGGCCGATTGGTAAGTTTATTTTCCTCATTTTTCTTTCAACGATCTTTCGGCACAGGTACTGGTTGGTTTTTGGGGGTTGGTAGTGTGCTGTTTTTTTTGCTTTGTGTCTTTTTTGGGGCTTTTGTTTTTAATGCGGAACAGATTTTAAACGCAACAATTAACGCGCCCGACTCGTGACGGGTATTATTTGACGATGTTGCAGGAGGCAATTATTGTTTTGCTATTGCTTTAGTTTATTTTAGTGCTAAATTATAATTAAAAATTTCAACATATTTTTTAACAAAGAAAACAAAGTACCTTTTTTATATTTCTCATAACAATGGTATCGCTAAAATATCCCTTTAGAGTGGAAATGGACAGAAACCCTCAATGGAAATATGTTTACATTCATACACAAGTTTTTTGTTCCACCAACCAACCCAAAATTCGATCAACAGTCAATCAAAACAACTCCACAACAACACGCATCATCAATATGCGCATCTGCAATCGAATTGTGATTCGTTTGAAAACAACAAACGACTGCAGATAATAATTGAACTTCATAGCAGTGCCTATAGCCCACCTGTGCATTCGGTGCAGCACGTCGAACTGTTGGACCTTGCACGGAGGGAGAACCTCTGGTTGGGAAGGGAAAGGGGTGTAAATTGAAAAATAATATTTTGCTCATATCCTGCCATCGCGAAGTGGAATTTTGTGCACAACAAAATTTCCATTTGCTTGTTGGGATCCAAAAAAACATTGAATCACGCTTCAACATGATACGCTGTGGAGTAGTAGCTAGGGGACGTGGGTTTTGTTTTTTGTGTGCCATGTGTGCCTTGCTGGCAATCGCGATATCATCCTGCGTATTGAAATCTGAATTTTCATATTAAAAAGTTGGAAGCCTTGCTGTTATTTTATCGTTCTGCATGTTGTTTGTCAGATTTCGTACAAAAGTTCCTACAGTAATTCCAATTTGCTTTTTATGAAATAGAAGCCTCTCGGTGCAGTACCGAGACAGTGTGTAGCGTCTGTCAAAAAAGGTAGAGATATTTGAAAAGAGTTTAACTTTGGAAACGAGTGCAGCATCACGTAATGTAGAATATTCAGCGTACAGGTAGAATGCATCATATTACCCTACCACCCATGGACAAAACAGCATACGCATGATCACAACATTAACAGGTAAATACATGGCAGGGTGTTTTTTGTAGGTAAAACATGGGTGCGATTTTTATGCTGCAGCCTCCTTTAAAGAACTCAAAAAGTAGCAGTGTTATAGTAAAGGTAATGTGTACCAATAGCCATGGAAGAATAAAGAGTTACTCCTAAAAGAGTCAATGGGTTAAAAGAAAGAGAGAGAGTTTGTGTTTGAATAACTTCTCTTAAATAAGCTTCAATATCTTCTAGTACCTCTGCAACACCTTAGGAGTACACCTTAGGTTATACCCCGGAGTAACATCACACGCTAATTGTTAATTGAGTTCAATATTTTGGTCTGTCTAAGATCCTAACAGCATCCATTAGACATATCATTGATACTGTCTCCAGCAAGAGATCAGACATAATTGAGAATGGGCTGGGATGACTCCGACATGATCGAGCATGTCTAGATCCGGTAGACAAATGTCTTTGTTTGGTGCCAGTGTTGGGCCAGCGCTTCGTTCCAGAAACTCCACCTCCACAATTTCCAATCCTGTCTGCTACCTGCCAGGCTACGAGACACATTGTCTAGCGCTCCAGACACCTGCCTACACCTAATGGAAGGAATTCCCCACCGTTAGAGTTCGCATTGGTGTGCAACAGCTCGAAGCACTCACCTCACTTGCCTACCTCGGCGCAGAATTGACCCGGGGTTTGCATATATAAAAGCACCGTTGCTATTCCTCGGACTATTCATTCCGTAGCTAGACTTCAACCAGTAGAAAATGGACGACTTCGAAGGTGTGATCGATTTGCTGGAGTGTCCGTACGATGCCGCGCACAAGCTGCTTGCCCACACGATGGCCCGGCACGTTAGCCGCTGCCGGCGGGCGTACGGTGTGCTCAAGATCGTGCCGTGCCCCTTCAACCCGGACCACCAGGTGCCGGAGCGAGAGATGACCCTGCACAAGCTGGAGTGCGAAGATCGGGAAGCGTTCGAGCAGTACAAGTTCTGCTTCACATCCCTCATCTCACCGACCAAGGTGTCGGTGCGGGCTGCCTCACCACCACCGCCGGTACCGTGCCGGACAAAGGATACGGCCGATCTGGTCGAACACTCGCCCCGGAGAACGATGTCCACGCGACGGCGAACGCTCTGCGGTGCTCCAGTGTCATCGCCGGTCCTAACGCCTACCAGCGGGGTGGCGGATCATTCGTTCAGCCGGGTGTACGATTTGAGAACTTCTTGCCGTGTGGGAAGAAAGGATCACCACAGTCCCAGCTCATCGCCGACGGTGGCGAAGTGTCGGCCGCCGGTTGCAACGGTCGTGCCGGTCATGAAAGCGCCCGAACTGCCGGCACTAATGCGCACGCCCAAGCACGAGAAAGAAAACCAGATCCACAAAACGCCCAACCTGCGCAAGTTCCGCACACCGATGAAGATCTCGGAGCGCAAGCTAAGCATCGAGGACTTTCGGCAGCGATGGAAGCAGGTGCACAATGAGCGGCGGGCCCAGTCACGCAGCCGGGATCGAAGTGCCAGGCGGAGCTGCTATCACTAATGCGAATGAGAGCCGTATTTTGTTTTAATGCCCTAACCCCTAGCTGACCGTATGAATAAAAAGACCAATGAAGCATGTTCGTTCCTTCCTAAACTCAACGCAATGCAATGCTCTTATTTTATATGCATGAATCACGATTGACATATGCGCACGCGCCCCGATGATGGATGATCATGAGCTAACGTAATACATTTTAATCGCCACAACTTAATTTCTATGAATTACCGTTTAAAGCTGGCTTCACGGTCGGCAATTATGTTGTCATCGTTGGACGGGCTGGAAGACCGGCTTCTCTTATCATCCAGGTTAACTTTCCTTTTTGTTTTTGTTCGGTGACCATCATCTTCCCCTCTAACGGTCGCTCGCTGCAATGATCTCGCAACTGGATCTCGCGAAAGAAAGTACCTCCCGATAATGAGTGGCCGAGGATCACTATTGATGAGCGTGTGCTTGCACCAGGCATTCCTTTGGAAGGCGGTAGCAATGCCTTAGGAACCGGCTCTTGGTAGTCTGGTGGCGTCTTCATGCTACCTGTGCACCCACCGGAAGAGCTTTCTATATTAGATCAACACCTCGCCGAGGGTGCGCAGTTTAATGGGAAACTAATGCATTGTAAAACGAGCGACGACATCGTGTCAGGCGAACATTAGTTGTGCGTCGGTACCGATCGGGATGCTAATTAAATTGTTCGACAAGGTACGGCAGGGCATGTAATCTTGTAGCTGAGCCGTTCTTACTTTGTAAGCGAGACCTTGTGAAGTGCAGTTTGAACCAGGAGGCTCGTACAGAAGGTGCCATTTGGTGAGGTTTTCAAGCGTTAAATGCTGAGTATTATATGAGCCCCAGATATTTACATTATTGGAGGTTGAAGATTTCAATTCATTTGCTGCGATGATCCTGCAAATAAAAGAAACTCTCAAACGAGGGGTGTTAAATTTCAATTGGAAATGATTAATTCTCGCAATTAACGAAATTGTGTATGATCAGATTTTGGTGAGAAACAGGGCTGAGCACAGATTACAGCATCCATGCAATTGGAGTAGCTGTGTCTTTACAAAAAGCGTTCTCTCCCATGTCGGACCCGAAGGCAGGAATTGCGGAAAATAAGAACCCCAAAAGGAATGACATTTTTCTGGAGGGAAAATTTTAATTACAACCCAAGGAGCGCAGGCTCGTATGCCATCTCACCGTGTCCCGAAAGGACTGGATGGGAATCATGTCACCTTAAACACACACCCAGCAGCACGGGCATCTTTGTCGCAGTGCTGTTCACACTCAATCCCCCCCGAACAGGGTGCCTTTCCCCGCAATTGCAAGATGTATGTTCCGATCTCGCATTGCTCCCTCGTTCATCCTTCGTCCCGCGGCCGTCGACAGTCGCAACCCTTCAACGCCGTTAATGACTTTCTGGAAGCTCGAACACCCCATCGAAAGCACAGCGTGAGTTAGCGTTTTGTTAATTTTAATCGAAATGAATCAGTGAAAACAGATTACCATCAAACGGAGATCCAGCTGCAGGGAAGACAACACACCGTTCTCTGCTTTTTTTTTTGTTTTATGTTGAATCATTCCTTATGTTGTGGTGTACGCTCTTATGTGGCACTTACCGGTTTCTTTTGCACAGCGGGAGGGCCCGACGCAGCGGTCCATTTCATGGGTGCGTTTAATTTAATATTTTATTTACCTCTTAAATGGTCGTTATTTAGTAGCAGGATGATCATTGAAAATGGTGGCTCCCGTGGTTATCGTTTCAGCGGAGATCGTTAAAAGCGGATGGGTTTATGGTGGTGTGGTCAGGTACTTGATTTAATGAATTGGTTCTAGATATTGCTTATATGTTTTTAAATTCATATTTTAACATTAAATTTGAATTATTGAGATAAGGCTGACAATATGGCCGTGTTCAATGTCCAAAGTGTATAACACACGTAGTAATACAGAAATAGTAAATTGAAGAACTTTCGACATTTTGACGTTTACGTAACTGTCAAATAAATTTACCCATCCGGTTTGATTGCTCGGTGCGGTACGATCGCCACACTTGATCATTATTAAAACGGGAAGCAATACTTACAGTGCCCGCATGAATACATCCTTTTTGGTGGCTCCGAAATCATACCCCCAGCACGGTCATATTCGATTCGAACCCAGTGACAGGGCCACAGGACGCATTTGGAAACGGCAGATAAGTATAACAGTAAAATTTAATCATCCCAAAAACACAACCGAAAAGAACCATTAATACCATTGTGGCGATCAGGTTCAGCGGCGTTCAGCGTTGTTATGCGATTCCTTGCAACAAAACCCATCAATCGTCAGTATGGGCCCGCCGGCTAGAGAACCTTTTGCCATTTTTGCTCGATTCGGTAAATTCCATCCTCAGTTTTGACACTTGCCCGGGACTGACCAGGGGGTAGGTAAATAAAACTGGCACCAAAACAGCAGTTTGGTCGGCCGACTGCCACACCATTACCGGGGCCAAATTCCATCCTTTTCCATTTCCATTCCGTTTGCAGCGTTCGTTAATCGGTATGATAAAAATTTATTAACAAAAATTACACTCTCAGCTGTTGCAGCGAAACGTTCGACTGCATCCCGGCCTTTGCCGTGTTGCGCCAGATCGTATCGAATGCCGGGCAGATTTAGTGTCTGGCGGGAATGTTTTGATCGGCAAATGTACTCCGGCAAAGGCGTAGTCATCTTCGTTTTCAATATGCGGCACCCAAGGACAAAGGCGTAGCGGGAAAGAAAGGTTGGCATTATTTGACGTCGGCAAACTAACTAGCACGCATCTTGCTGGGCCAAGCACACACAGCACATCCGGATAGTATCTTTCGTTGACAAATAATTTATGTTAGTATCCAGTTGGGAACGATACATCTGATTGCGATCGAGTGCATCCTGGGTGTTTGTAAAAGTCTTTATTTATTATTTGAAAGATGCTTTCTTATTGCATCAATGAGAACAAGTTACAGAAGGGCAATACTATTGTATGTAATTAAAATTCAATAATAATTGATTGGTTAAATATGTGATACTAATTAATAATTTAATTTGAATATGTTGTTCCTCTATTTTATCTATTTTTATATTTTAATGATGTTTTTTAATATGTGTACAGACGGTTTTCGAGATACGATCCCCTTGATTTTTCAACGTTTCGTAGCTATGACGATTTTTATTTGCAGCCTATTACTGGCTGTTATGAAGAAGCATTTTTTTGTTTACTGATAATTGTCAACATACACATTTATGAAGCTTCCTCAACTACGAAATCTTAAATATTTAAATCTTATGATCGAATATTGTTTTCATTAAAATATACAATATAATAGATTTTTCCGCTTCAACTTCAGGTTATTGATAGATATTCGACATACGAGCCTGAAGGGACAGTTTTTCGGTCCCAAGTATAGTCGTATCTCGGGGTCACCTGTGTACACATTTATTACAATTATAATAGAATATATTGTATTACTGACTGTTATTTTTAACTGGCATATGTCATGTCTCTTGTTACTTAATTTTTGTGTTTTGAAGATTTTTTTTTGGCATTTTTCCTTTATTTTATATATTTTTAGAAGTGTGTTAAACAATGTTATTAGCCCTTAAACTCTCGTTTTGTAAGGTTTGCTTTGTATTCCTGTAATAGTTATTGATAGTTATTGACATATTGCAACCAGCATTGCATGACAATTTTCTCAGGTTGATAGACGTTACAAATTCAGTAATTTAAATATTCTACTTAAGACGACCTTAATTTAAAAGACAAAAAAGAAAGGAACCCTAAGTAATAAAGAGATACCAATCAGCAAATATTCAGCGACGATTGAATACGCTTCCGTTTCAAATGTGACGTTTTTTTTTACAAACAATACCGCACATTCGCTCCATTCGCATATTGTCTCCTGTCTTGGCATATGGCCGGCAAGTGCACTGCTGCTAAATATAGACTGATCAGCCCAAACCCCCCCACATGCTTCGGATACTCCCAAACCAAACGCTGCAATCATTCCCTGCATCGCTGATGTATCTGATGCACCGCACCGCAGTTACACAGCCGGCCGCAGCATTTGAAGTTCATTGGCACGGACAAAAAAGTCAGCTACACGCGCAAAGGGGCAAACCTGCTCGCCGTGTTGGTTCTCTTTTTTTATTTTAGGAAGGCTTGGAAGAAGCGACTGCACAAAGCACAAAGACGAAACGCAAGAGCACAGTTTCCGTTCGGAAAAGGGGAGGATGCACAAACACGCAAGCAGAGAGGCACGCAAAAAAAAGAACCGGCAGCATAATTTAACAGGTTTATTTTTGGGGAACTGCTTTGCCGTTCGGTTCCAGGGGAGGGGGAGGGGTACGGGATACGGGACGGATGTACGGTAATTTCTAATTAATCTGCCGCTTGCACGGTCGTGCACGTGCTGCACCGCCCAAGACCTAGAACCAGTATCATGTCGGTCTGCGATCGTGGCGTCTCTCCTTTGCTCGGAATCATGCATCTTTGTCGCGTGCGTGTGTGATGGGAGTAAAATTAATCGTTTATTTTTAGTTGCAATCGTGTGCATTTGCATCCGAATCGGTGAGCGAGCGGGCAGGAACTAGCCCGTGTTTGACACATTTTTGTAGTATGTGCGGCGAAAAAACGGGGCCACGATTTCATTGGGCATTGGAGAGGGAGTTTCTTCGCGAGGCGGGAGGGAACTTTAATATTTATTCATGTTGCAGATTGATCTGATGATGGAAGCAGGTAATGTATCTGGCAGAATCACGAACCGTCACCAGACTTAAAAAGGGCATAAAACGATCGTCCGCCATTCGCGTACCCGTTCGTCATCGGTTCGGCGGTACGTACGTAAATCACGCTCTCAGGCCGGGTCCCAGTGCACTTGGGGCCGCGTCGTAAGTGACGATCGTGCGACGATCAGGTCTATTTTTGCTATGCCATCGCATGGCTGTGACGAAAACCGATGGGGAGCAAGCCGAAACGGAAGTTGTGCTGTGTGGAACGTCCAAGAAGAAGATGCGCAAAAAGTGCATTTGGAATTGCAACGCCGAAGAAAGCACTCTCGGGGGATAAAGGAATACAAGACGATCATAGGAATAGGGGATACGCAAGGCAAAGAAGGGAAAGAGAGGGTTGTTTTTTGTTTCCTTATCCCACTGTATAAGAGTTTTATTTTGATTTCATCAAGAAAGAATTCCGACCGGTCTATTTCTAGGATTCGGTACGCAAGGCACATGATGGACTAGAATTGATGTGTGATCGATCGATGTGAGACCTTGGGATGTTTTCCGCGATGAACGCGTGTTTGATGGATTGATAAGGTGTTACAATAAATGCCAATCGAACTTCAACTATTTTTTAGCTATTGAGTTTTTTTTTCAGATGCATTAAATAGAAGTTATTATAAAAAGCAAACGGAATTAAGATAGTGTGTTAAGTGAGTTACTTAACTATGAGTTTAGTTCGATCAAAAAAGGATTTGAATATTTTAGCTCACTCTTGAGCAATTCAACTCTCTCTCTGATTCGTCAAGTTCTCTCTTATGTACTTCTGGGCGAGAGTGAGTTGCTAACTGGCATGCAGAATCAAAGTAAATTCAAGTAGAGAAGTGTCATTAGCTAACTCTTTTTACAGATTTGAATCCAAACTGCTGTTAGGCTTCATACATATTTCGTTGAGATTCATTCATATGAATCTTAAGCGATGAGTGATTTGAATATCAAATCGAATCTCTAAAGATTCAAGAATCTTGAATGAATCAGGATTCAGGAGATTGTAAAGATTAATGAATTCATGAAGATTCATAAATCTCCAGAAATTCATGAACCATTAGACATGTACAATTTTGCAAATATTTGCGCCATCCCATGGAATAGTGGTTAACTCGCACGACAAGCTCGTCGTGGGTTTAAGTCTTGCATGAACCGTCTCCTCGAAGCAAAACCGACTATCCGGCTGCCTGTTACCATGAAGTCTTGAATGCCTGTATAGCCACGTAGACTGTTACACTAAGAATAAGAATAAGAAGAAGCTTAAGCTATGTGGATCTTTCAAGGTATGTGAATCTTTTGAGTATCATGAATCCTTCGAGAATCATGAATCTTTCGAGATTCTTGAATTTTGGAGATTCATGAAGTTTAACAACCGAGATTCATTCAAATCATTTCCGAGAATCATGTCAAAGATTCATTCAGATTCATGAATCTGAATTAGATTTACCTAACACTAATACGCTTGTCGTGTTGAAGAAATACGATTCCAATAACTCGTTCATTCTTATTGTTTTTGGTTTGGAGAGTAAAAAGCTTGTCACTTACTCTTACTATTGAATATCTAATTAGAATGTGAATTAGGGTAAATTTTGTGTACGAAGGTGATTTTTTATGTAATGCATTATTTATACTGAATGCTTTTCTATATGTTCAAACGATACAACTATTGTAAACCCTAATGGAAATCTGGCTCTATGCTAAACTCTTTAACGTTATGTAGAAGAAATGCATTCGTGTCTTCAATCTTTCTCGTCATTTAACTTGCAGTTTGAGGATAATATACACGGCTACGTTGATGCACGTTTTGACACTCAATGCACTGTTATGGGCGTTAAGCAATGTTTGACGGTATATCAAGCTCCAGGCTAATTGCACCTCCACAGAACTTCTTGATTAGAAACAACTTCATTTCATTCATCGAAACCGGACCATGCATCAGTCCAAAGACGGCTATGATTTACCGCCCTGCTGTCAAACGCGTAAGCGAAAAGCGTTACCCATTCCGCTTGTGCCTGCAATATCCGCTACTTGAAATAAGTTTAATGAAAAATAGATCCTCCTGAGCTAGTTTTGAATCGCGAGTATTGCGCGCGCCTGCCCTGAATGAATCATCCATTCTCGGTCCAATCCCCCTCGGTGGTGTCAACAAGTGTCAAAACGTCTTGGAGATGTTCGCTTGCTATTTGTGCCTACGGGCTGCCTCCGTACACCTTGACTGACTGACTGAAGCTGCGTAGTGCGTGGCATGTTGTCCACCTTACCTGACACACACACACACACGCAATCGCACACACATACGTACCGCTTCCACCAGATGAACGTGGCGGCTTAAGCGAACGGCAAGATAAAGCCTCAGACGGTACGCCAATTAATTTGACTAAATTAATTCGGTAGCATGTACAAGGCATAAATTATGTTGCCTGCTGCACCCGCGGCTCCCGTTTCAAGTGTCCGAGGCGTCACCCGGCCGGGTTCACGTTAAAACTTAAGCATGTGTTGTGTTATTTTGCAGCGTTGTAGCTCGTTTGTACTGGAATTGGTTAATTTGGTGGTAAGTTTGAGAGTTGGAAGGACGCTTTCGTCCTTCTGTGCCTTTAATTGTTCGCAAGGGGGCGTCCTATTATATTAATTAAATATATTATGTTTCACCATTAAAACGAGTATACCACCGCGAAAGGGTTACATCAGCAAGGAGCGCGTTGCGCAGGAAGTGATCTTTGATTTTGACCTTTAATTCTGGAACGGGAAATAAAACAGCAACACCAAAAATATGATAATCGAAACAGCGTACGCTTCAACTGTCCGAAATAACTTTCCAACACTCCAAAATAAGGGATCCGCCTGCTGCTCCGATTGTGGAAAACAATTACAATAATTAAACCATTAAACTCGTCCACCAGTTGACGCATACCAACGGTCACTCGATCGTACGTGCTAGCGATCGTCACTTTATCATTCGGTCCAGCAAAACGGCGCAACCTTTGCTACAGTTTTCTCACCCCCTGTTTTTTTTATTTCACAAAAACATCATCGTTCACACCACCGCCCGACACCAGCTTCTGCAGCCCTTGATTCAATTGTCACAATGAAATTACGCCCCAAAGCAAGTGATATTTGTTGTAAAGCTGATTTATGAGCTCAAACAAAACTGGACCATTAAAAATAATTCGCGTTAAATGCTGAGGCGTACTGAGCGGCTGGTTGGTGCTGGGAAACGCATTTTGTACGTGAAGCTCGCGAATACGCGGATGTGCCCGTGTGCATACATTAACCCGAGCGTAAAGCATCGCAATCAAAAGTCACGCTTGATTATGGGCCCGGTAATTGGGTACACGGCGCACAATCATTGGTAAATTGGTACCGAAAACCGAACGGCAATCATTCATTTTTCGCTTAGAGTTGTGTTATTACTCGGGTATATTTGCGTTTTTAGTTTGGTCTGTTTTATGGACCACCCAAAGGGTTCCAGAGCGATCCGTACCCGTATCATTAAGGAAATCAATCAAATGTACATTGCAAACGGGATGTCGCAAGCAGTGAAATGGATGTGAAAATTCTACGGTTTTAGTGTTTGTAAAATTCAAACGGTTTTCGTTGTGATTTTTATTGCTATAGTATTGCTATTTATTTGTTTTAATATAATTTGTATCTTTCGTTGTATGTTCTATCTCTTTAAGTTTTACTTGCTCCTTTATTCTTTTAATGTGGCAGTTTTCTATTTTATTCTAAAAATTATTGCTGTTTATTTAAGTGTGTCTTTTACTTTTTTATGAAACTCCCTCTGTTGCATTTTCATTCCGTTTTCTGCTGGCATATGTGACATACAGTAGTGTACATTTTGAGAACACGATATATCGTGTTGCCATTCGAACACGTGCCATCGAATTTTTGTAAAAGGATAAAATAAATAAAAAATGAAAGTATTAAAAAAATATTATATAAGTAACGAGCATTAGCATTTTAAAACAAATTAATGAAATAAAAGCTTTTAATTAACTGACAGAGAGTATAATGAACACAACATCAAATTAAAAAATCACACATACACACACATACACAAAAAAACGTGTATAGACGAGCGAAATCAATTAAAAAAACATTTAACCATTAGACGCCTTACAGTAACATTTTACCTCCCTTACACAAAGCGGCATGTGTAACATGTATTTGAATCGTGCGTGAAAAAATCACCAAAAAGAGTAAAACTGCATTTCTTTACTTTTAAATGGTACACAAGGACGGCGCCAGCGCAAAATCGCTCATAAAAATGTCGCCCTCCAGAACACCCTTTCGGGCTCGCTCCGTCACACAGGACAACCCGTGCACGGCACCAATTAAAATCCGGGCCCCGAAAAGTCAAACCCCATTTTCCGTTGCGAATCACCTGCGACCTGCCCGTAAAGCCTGGCCCGGGCACTGCCCATCAATTAGGCAATTTACAATATTTACGACGTGTTTGATTGTTTTGCTCCCGACTTTTGCCCTCAGCGCGCAATTATGCTGCACGGGATTCGCTTTCGCCGCACTGTACGACGCCTGGCGTCCTTTCACTGTGGCTGCGGATATTGAGTCGCCGCGCGGTCACGGCATAAATGTCGAAGGTTCGGAGGTTTTGTTGTTGCTGTTCTTTTTTTGGTAGTTGTTGTTGTTGCTGTTGAGCGGTTCGGATGGTGATGCTGCGGATGTGGCGAAAATGCCAGATGAGTTTAAACGAACGCGGCAAAAGAGGAACAGCATGCTATAAGCGTGTATTAAAGATTGCTCGTTCCTTGCTTCAAACACATAATCGATCGATTAATCATAATAATGTAATAAATTTAAAAATATGCAAATGCACGCAAGTGAATTTGTGCAGCTTTGCATGTACATCGGTGCACTTCTAACTGAATTATGTTTGTTTCAAAGAGTGTCATGATAATATCTTGGAATGTTTACTTCTTTCCTCATATGTAATTAAGTTCAATTAAATTGTTTTAGATCAATTGAGCTCAAAGATGTAAAAGTACGCTTTAATGTTCACAATAAGTTCAGTTCAATAATAAGATAAAACATATCAGAAAAAACATACCAACTATACTGAGAAACTTCACGTAAAAGTCAAATAAATCACTCTAATGTACACACAAAGATTCTAATGTAAAAAAAAATGCACCATAAACTGCATCATCACTAATCATCATCTTCCATCGCCGACCGACGACAGTATTTACGGCTCGCCCAACGAGAACGATAGGCGACGTGGCGCAACAAGGCCACAATTACCGCACTTATCAAGATTATCGGAATGGTATAAAAATTGATTTAATTTAATAACCACCGGCTGAGCGTCGGGGCCCGCTTCGGAGGAGTGTAGAAGAAAAGGAAAGAAACGAGCATCTGCCTTTTCCCCTCGGGGCCGAAGACTGTGAATATCAACGTGCGGTGGCGATGTCCCGCAAGAAAAAAGCAGCCCGATCGAAGCAGGACTGCAGGATGGTGTTCGTTCGTTTGAACGAAATGCATCGATCGCTTTGACCGGCTAATTACAACGTGGGAAAATGAGTGTTACTTTTGATGCAAGTTGTAAATATAAAATGACAGAGAGCGAAACAGAGAGATAGATAGAGAGAAAAACGGAGACAGAGAGAAGGGGAAGAAAAAAAAGGAGAGCTAAAAAATCTATCATCACACACCGGTCGCACGTGATCTTAATCTGCGAAGAAATGAGCTCAATGGGGGAAAAAACGCGCCGCCACCGCGACAGCGCCATCTGGCGAGGACATCGGCAAGGTGGCAGACACGTCGACCAAACACGCCCTGTGCTGCCCATGGCGGCACATGCGCCGTATGCTAATTACTGTGCGATTAATAATGGGGTCCTGCTGGGAGTGCGCGACGACGGAATGCGCTTCCAGTTAGCTCCGGGCGGCGATGTCGGATATGCTAAAGCGAGCCCCGAAGGTGCGGACGGGGCCTAATCCGAGCCGAAACATTCCTTACCCGTCCATCTATCCCTCCCCCCCCCAGCGGCTAACATTGATGAAGCGCTAGAAAGTTGCTCGTCCGCGTGTCTGCTTCGAAAAGGGAGACCTGGGTTCGTTTTAATCTCCCGAGGGTGCTGGTGATCTCGATAGACATCTTGCTAGACCTTCGCGGGGTGTGGAACATGGGGAGGGGATGAGTTTGATAAGTTTCGAACCGGCACGGAATTGCTTCTGGGGGCACGATCTTGTTGCACCGGGCTACTGGAGCAGTTTGACATCCATATTGATTGGTGTGACCGCTTGCTACCGCTGGAAGTGGATCGTCGTCGTTTTGCCTGACCGCGGGAAAGAGTATCCGCCCCTGAGGTGGACTTGTTCTACGGTGGGGGGGAAAAGACAATCTATTTATTGGCTTTTGCTATTGGAGACGATTTCTCGTGGTTTGATTTCACTAATGGAAGAAGATCGTGAAAAGTTTCAGCTTCCGACGATCATCTGTAGTTAGCTTTAACATGCAAACATCAAGAACTCCATGATACATTGCGGGAAATGACAGACAATTACACGCGGAAAGGTCTTGCAGCTTAAATGAAGCGTTTCTGGTGTACTTTTGGAGACCATTAAGCGTAAGATCCCACAGTGCATTGTGCAGAGCCCACCCTTTGACGCTCCATTCTCCGACACTAGCTGCAAGGGTCAAACTTTCACTTTTCCCCAAGGCTTTGAATACATTGTAGCTGAGAGGCTCGCTTTAATAGAGCACGTTGCAAAGTGGTGTGTATTTATAATCTTAATAAGTATGCTTCGCTGCATATCTCTGCAAGGTGAGTGTATCATTCCCAACACTGAACACTGCACGCCCATCTCTTTGCCACAGATGTGCAACGCGCAGCAACAAGTGAATCCTGTCTTCATCACCCGCCAGGCACAATGGAGCAGCCACAGATAATCTGTTCTCCCAAATGTACTGGAATCAACGGACCTGACAGGATTATGTTTTTCACAAATTGGCGCCTCCGATTGTGACGTCCATCGTACTAGCTAGGGGTGTGGCTGGGTGAATTATATTCTCCAAGAAAAAACAAAAACAAAACAACAACACACACATACATTTTTCCCCATCACCGCCAAGAGTTCGGTTTGTGATCGTGCATGTGATTCGCTCTGTTAAGCAAATGGTGAAAGAAGAACTCCACCTTAAAATAATCTTTCACCCCTTCAAGCCGATCGCTGTTCCGATGTACTAGGCAAAAAAATGGTGCGATCTTTTGCACTCCGTCGAACTGTCGAACGGCGCAAACAGCAAAGGACAGGCAGGAACTCTCTCACCAGTTTCCCCGAAAAATACGATCGAACTTAAGGTTTTGTTTTTTGTTGTTTTTGTTGGTGAGCAGCATAATTTACGGGTCGCGTTCCGATTATCTGACATGTCAACATTAATCACCATAAATTAAGTCCTTTTAAAAGGTACCGAACCGTACTCGCGTTCAACCCCGTTCAGCAAGACACGCGGACACGTTCCGGCGGTGATCGACGGCTTCGCGGATAGATGCGTGCAGCATTCCCTGCGGGATATTTGGAGGTATTTCTTTGAAAGGAGTTAAACCTGACACGACCGATGGATCTTCGTCCTGAAGATACTGTTGTTGAACTTGATGCTATAAATTTGGAATTTAGTAGTAAAAAAAACATTCATAGAGGAAAATGAGAATGGTATTAAATAATAAAAAATAGGTTTTTCATTTTTGCACTAGATGGCGTTGCTATGATTGCAGAACACTATGACGTTTGTTACATTAACTTCCGACCGGCTAACTTGCTTCTTAGAATCACTTCTCAGCACTCACAGAATTTTGGGATACTTTGAGAACTTTTTATAATGGGAATCAGACTCTACGGCCCCCATTTTGGGCAGGCTTATTTGGAATCCAACAGCACTTTTCAATATCTGCTAAATAGATTATCAACTAATCTAATGATAATTCACATAAAGTTCCCTACCCTTAAAAAGAGTCAAGGAACTCTTCCAAAATTCTGAGAACCCCTGAAATCCCCTGTATCACTGCATCGCGGAAGTGCCCCAACGCTCGAACAGTTACGAAACGTGATCCTCAATATATGGAGATGCATGTCATCGAACAATAACACTGCCAACCGAACAGCTACTGACCCCTGCCGGCTACCGGAGAACAACGGGTCTCCCTTCGCTCCGTCCTTAGCTCCCATCGCCATCGTGTTAATTGGGGCAATAAGTTTTCTGCCCGGTTTCTGCCTTCTGCGCACCATTTCGCCCGAGCCGCAAAACTGATCGAAGTAAGCGATTAAACGTTTACGAAATTTCCCTTTGCCGACCTGCCAACGTTGGAACATATTTTGGGTATTATTTTCATTCGCGGATAATTACAGAAATTACCCCCTGAAAGCTACCCCTACTCCCTCACACCGGTCGGTCATTATCGGAAGTATGCGTAGTTTGCTGGAGTAGAGCGTTTTGCTTGCGATTGCAATTCTGAGCGATCGACTGTTAGCGTGATGCTTGGGAGTCGGCACTAATGAAGTAATAAAGTTACCGAACCGAGAGGTTAAAGCTCCAGGAAAGGAAAGCAGTGCTGTTGCTGGGATGCATTTAAACGCCGCCCCAAAAGACTGAGAACACTGAAAAAAAAGAAAGTGTAAAGCGATACGAATCACGCGCAACAGTTCGCAACCTCATTCCCAAATTTGGGGCTACCTCAACGCCACCGCGCTTGTGTGCAGGTCGCATCCGCGTACCGAAAAATAAATCACATCACATCAAACGCGCGCGCGCGATTGCAACCCTCGCACGTGGCAGTGCCATTATGCCACGCAAATAAAACAAACTGATAGCTGCGCGGAGTGTGCTAAAGTGCGCGTGAAGCATAAACATCTGATCCCTCGCACCCCTCCCCAAATCCTGCCAAATGATGCCAAATTTAAGGTTAACCGCGTGGTGACCTGCCCGAACGGTTGCGCGGCTCACGGCGCACACGCTCGTTCCGCTCGGTTCGCGCGCGCTCGGCTCATGCGCTTCCAGCAGGCTGCCATTCAAACGTGGGGACCAGCGCTGCCAGTGATAAGCGCGAAAGACGCGTCGATCGGTCTCGATGCTGAAGCCTCAGTCGTAGGGAGAATCATGCTCAATCTCCTGTGCTCCTAATACTCGCAGCGGCACTATAGGTCAGGATCTGGACGTCGTCAGGGAGTACCGGGCAGCCCATTTTTGGAAATGCCGAACTGCGTCCCAATCTCATCGGTTCCACGTGCCGACCGTTTTGAGGCATACTTTGGTCCATCGAACCACGGCTGGGCATGCCTGACCCCGTGCATGGGAAAGAAGGTTATCGGCATCGAGCTGTGCCGGCGCGTGCGTTCGATCCATGCGTCAGGAGTTCCTGAAGTTCCGCCGAGCGTTTGAAGCGTGTGGAGGGAGGACTGGGAGAACTTCTTCGGAAGATGCTACGACCGAAGAAGTAGACGCGGTTAGGTCAGTACTACAGAACTCGGTGTTGTTTTTTGATGCAGACGTCCCCGTGGTCCTATGCGTTGAGGCTGTTTTTGTTGCGCAGGAGATAAGCAAGAACAAATCAAAATAATGTCCCTGATGCCAGACAAATAAAACAGACATAACATTCGGCACAAGGTTATCGGCCTCTTTACCCGGTGGCTTTAGGAAGCGCGTGTACGCGTGTGCACCAATCTTGTGCCCCCGAAATGGTCAGTTCCCTGGTTTTTTTTACTGGATGCGATCGTTTACGGTACCGATTAAGCGCACGTGTAATCGCGTCGTCGCTGCTCATTGAGCCAGGTCAGTTGAATGGCAAATCCTGCGCGCGGGTGATTACTCCAACAAAAGCG
>VTWG01011097.1:0-10190 GCA_008817895.1 Anopheles fontenillei | reverse complement strand
ATTTGTGCCAATCTTAATAAAAACTGATCATCTAACGCTTTCCCTTTGTTTCATTGCAGGTGATTGTCCGGCTCAATAAATTTTAAATACTGCCATGCTTTATGATGCAGAAAATGGCCTAAAAGCGGAAGGAAAAGGATGCCCTCCAGTGTCAGCCAATCTGCTTTGCACCGTGAAATGGCCATCAAATTCCAACAAACCCCGGTAATAAAAGGGCCAATCCCAAGCAGAGAAACTGGAAGGATACATATTGCTACCAATATTTTACCATCTCAATACCGATACTGCCCCCCCCTCCCCCCTCACACACAAACAGCAAATGTAAATTTGTGCTACCTTTTTACTGCCCTGGTGTGCCCGACGTTTGAAGGTTCTTTTCTTGCAGCAAGGTAAAATTGATTTTCGGAAAATAAGTTTGTTTGAGAATATACGTGCCTTCCGAACGAAGGGTTTTGCCTTTTTTTTCGGCGCATAGTGAAGATCCCTTTTTCCCAAGTCCAATACCAGGGATTGGAAAATGGGATAAGCACTATTTGCTTTCGAGTTTCGGGGGCAGTTTCTTGTTGTGAGAGGACGCTCCGTCGAAATGGGAAGTTCTATCGGTTGTGGAGTCGGAGGCAAATAAAATAGTTGCTCGTTTGCAAGAGGGTGAAACGAGTGTGTGTGTGTGTGTGTAAACATTACTGTTTTGATCGATTTACATATTAGAGAATGTCAATACGTGCCTTGTAGGTATTATTGTAAAGCTAGCGAGGGAACCTTTAACGTTCGTTGTTTACTCAAAGTAAAATCCATTTACGGAGTTTTTGTGTCGGAGTGAAGAAAGTGATGCGGACATTTTAATAAAAGACTATTTGCTTTTAAAATAGCTTTTCTAATGAAATCTTGACACATCTGATCAGACGAGGCATACATACAACATATTTTAGAATTTTTGGAAAGTAAAAATCATTTTTGATTTAAATTATGATAATAATAAATCTAGTTTTGCTCATCCTGTGTATATAAAATGGATCAATAACCATCCTAGATGGAAAGCTCGAACCACACCCCCCACTTCAAAGCATTCAACAAAACAGATCCGGAAAGGATAAGAATGGCCACTCGACTCCACTGTGTTCCCCCTCCTTTTGTTCTGTTGGATCGAATATGTAAAACAAATGTCAGATTTCGATGATAAAGCGAAGTTTAAGCAGTTTATTTATCATGCTCGCAGATAAAGCTCACTTGAAACGTTTTGCGCGCGCCGTCCCTGGCCTTGGGTTGATTTATTCGCGCCAGCGAACAAATGCTTCGGTGCTGACAATATTTATGAAGCTTCGTGTTGCTGTTTTTTTCAATGGTTTTTGTTTATCATTTTTTGCTTCCCAACACGCAAGGAAAAAGCAAAATAAGTTGTGGCTCTAGAAGCTGAAGTGGATGTGTGATGGAATGCTTTGAAGCCTGTTTGGAAAAGAATCGGCAATAAATGGTAGCATTTCTCTTGCAGTTTTTTTCTGTATAACATTGAACTAATTCTTTCAATCAGCTTTGAAAAAGAATTTAACACAAAGAAAGCTCCCTTGCAAGAAAGTGAAATACTTTCATCGCTGGCACCACCAGCACCAGGGTACGGGTCCTTCAGCTTTCCGGAGCGGGTGTGTGGGCTGCATTAAGCATTAATGTTGTGTAGCGCTGACAGCAACGAGTCTGAAGGTCTGGTCTGGGAGTTTGGGATATATAAAAAAAGACACAAACAGACAACCCTGGACCGACAATCGACGTTCAAGAAGCAATCGGGTTGCGAAAAAAGACCTCCGCTGGAAAACGAAAACCGAAACATTGTAAATGCACTGGAACTTTGGCATGTTTGACCGTTCGGGTGGTCATTGGGTGCACTATGCGGAATGGTCGGCAGGGCATGGTACGGTGCACATGCGGAATGCGAAACATGCACCGATGAAGCTTATGCACACACACACACACACGCTCCTTGGATATGGGAATCGTGATCGAGTTTGACAGCTCAACCAACTTCTGCTTGCGAGCTCAGGACGAGGTTTGCGTTGGTTTGATTGTGGTTCGCGCGTGGAGCTTTCCGGGGTGGTGGTAGGTAGCAGCATACATGCGTGTCGGGGGTAGGTGGGCGACATGGAACACGGTTCATTGGATTGGCCAGGAGGACACTCTTGATGGTCGGGGTGCTTCCATGTATATGGGCTAAGCGGGATTGATTTATTTTGTGTTGCAATGCAATAATGGGAGATAAGAATCGAGCGTTTGTTGATGGAATATTTCAATGAGCGAACGTTATTACGTTCATTTCGTTGGACATTTTTCATTTATTTGCTTTTTCATCTATCATAATGATCTAAATTATTGGGTGTGTTAAATCCCCTTTTTAATATTTTATACTATTATGTGGCTTAAATAAAAGCTTCTTTGCCGTTAGTTCTCTTTAAATGTAGTCTGACGTTGCTTTACTTTTAATTCTAAAAGAAGATTTTAGATCATATAAAGCATCATTTTTAAGCAAATTATTTAAGGCATCAAAGGCGAATTCCAACAGCGCATTTAGTTGTAAGCGAGCCCAGAACGTGGAAGAAAAATAATTTTAAATATTCAAATATTTGACATCAACTTGCGAGCGAAACTCGGGCTGCGGGCAAACAGAGCAGTGCTAGGATCCAACATGTAAACACACAAACACGTCCAGCCCGGCACACAGGAATGGCCAGCGAAATAAAGTAGGTGGTAGGTTTGGTCCTTGAACGTTGTTGCCCCCAATATGCTGCTACAGTGTGTCTGTGTGTCCTTCGCTTGTCCTGCATGGTACCTACACCGACATATGGGTGTGTGTGTGCATTTTTAAAACAAACACAAATAGCTCGCATCCATCCATTTGGCAAACACTGCCGGGTGCGTGTTAAAACCCGCACAAAACGAGCGGTGGTGGGAACATGCGAGTAGGAAAACTGGGGCTTCACAAATAAATAAAGGCAGGTAGGCAAAAAATATCGCCCGTGCAATAAACTGGAAAACATAAAACACGCTGTGCGTTGCGTAAAAAGTGGTAAAAATGACAAGAGAGAGAGAGAGAGAGAGAGAGTGAGAGAAGGATAAAAAACTGTACATTTAACAACGATAAATGGATAACGCTCAAAACAGAGGGACACGCACACGTGTAGAATGGGATAGAAAGTGAAGAGCCAGGGTTTGTTTGAGGTTTGGGCCAATGCATGCGAGATGCGTCAAAATCGGAGTAATTATTTCCTGCAACAACGTTTGCATCCTATTCCATCCTCCAAACATCCATCAGCGGGTGGGTTACGGTAGATAAAGCGCGTAACGAAATGGGTTTTGTGCGGGAAGATAATCGGATACTGTAATAGCGATTAAACGCCAATTGGGACGGGATAATTTAATTTCTAGCCCACCCATAACACAGTTCACAAACTATTTGGATAGCTTTTTTTTTGCTGTAAATCTCTTTTTTTTGGGTTCTTTTTTTGATTTAGTAAATGTATAAAGTTCATTTAACAACTCTTTCGCGCCCTAAACCGAGACAGGGCGGGCTGACAAGCTGGCCCAATCATGCCGACATTGTCACTGTCATGTTCAATTAAAGCCAATCCTTCGCGACGCCCGTTTTGCATTCAAATTTATTTTCCTGTATTTTTTTCGGTTGTTTTTAATGACTCACAGGACGGGGGAGAGCATGGAGGAACTTATGTGCCTCCATCTTTCGTCAGTGCATTATGGTGTGTTTTGTTTTGTTTTTTTTTACAAATGTTCCTCTCTCACAGTCCCGTGACAAACGCGCTCCCTTCAGGCACGAAAAATCGACTGCAAACGGCTAAATTGTTTAACCAAAGCGTCACCAAACCAAACTTCCCCACACACACGGAACGGAACGGTGCCGTGATGATGGTGGTTCTTTTGTGTTACGAATGCATCTTTTGCATCTTTTTCTCCATTTATCCCTCGCAGCAAAACCGGGGACCGTCTCGCGTACACTCATCAAGCGGCTGTGGAGCTCATTTATGCTTTCGGTTCTCCTTCTCCTGCCGCACCATCTATTCACTTTCTTAATTGGTCTCTATTCTTGTTCCTTTCAATGTTGTTGTTTTTTGTGTGTGTGTTGGTTTCATTCCGGGGCGCCAATGCAAGAACATCGGAACGAACGGAACACATTCTGGCGCATCCGTCTGGCGATGGCGTCCTGCGGTTCGCTCACGTTGCGACGTTCCGGTAAAGAAAAAATCGTAAATCACGCGTTTAAAACAAGCAAACATAATAATTTCCAATCGAGTTAATTTTCCTGAATTATTAAGGGGCGTTCGCGCGCACACATACGGACATGCTGTTGTGTCGGTGGTGTCTCATTTGCTTGCGTTGGATGAGGAGAAGGATGAAGCATGTAAAAAGCGTGCTGTTGTTGCGGATGATGTGTGTTGGGATGGCGTGAAGCTGCCGATACACGAGTCAAATCGGATTAATTAAAAATGGAAGGGATAGGGAAAGTTTTTACTAATGTAACATTGTGTTTTATAAATTAAATATTCTCTGTTAGTTAATTTCATTTTCAAAAGTTAGTTTAATTAAATACAGGGTTTTCCAGGAGTTCTCATAGCTGTAGGACACTTTATTAACTCTTTCTTTTCTTTATCAACTAATTTCTAAGTGAAATAAACTTAATGTAATGGGAATTGGACTCTCTAGCACCCTTGTTGAACAAATCTAATAGGAATTTCCATGGAGCCTGTTCAAAAGGTATGCCATAAAGTCCAATTTCCAACACATGTTCACTTCCAATAGGAAAGAGTCAAAGAAGTGTCTCACAACTACGAGAACAACTGGAAAACCCTGTAAGAAATACATTGAATAGTGAATTGAATTGAATATTATAAAAAAAAAACATTGCAATCCGCTAGGCGGAGTGATTCGTACTGAAATGTTTGCTAATGATTTGTTTCTGTCATTCTGGCATTTTAATTTTTCATAAAGTTTTACTTTACTCATTGATTGCATTTTCATGATTAAAGAGAATTTTTGGTTGTTAATTTTTTTTTATTTTTTTGTACATAGTTTGAGGAAGTATTTGTAGTCCTAATTTTAATGTTTAATGTTTAATTGTTGATTATAATAACTGTTTAAACATGGCCCAAATATGATACTTTAGTACATTTTAAGAACAATTCTAAAATGGGTTTATTTCTTTTTTAATTACCGAAAGGCATTAAAACATTACATTAAATGTTTTAATGCCTTTCGGTAATTAAAAAAGAAATAAGCCCATTTTAGAATTGTTCTTAAAATGTACTAAAGTATCATATTTGGGTCATGTTTAAACAGTTATTATAATCAACAATACTTGCTACCCCAATTGTACAAGCTATTGTAAATTAATATAAAAAAAGAGCTACGTTTATAAACAAAAAGTACAACTGGATGAATATTTTTAAAGCCAAATTTCTTTTTTAATATGTTGCTCTTAATCTTCCATTCACAACCACCTTAAACAAGTTTCTGGCAGTTCCGCTCCCCCTTAAAAATGCCCCACCGATCCTCGCACGAAAGGCGTGGGTTAGTGTGACCACTTAGATCGACCTCTGAGCGCAGGGAAAAAGGCCCCCATTCAATTTTCCCCGGTGCTTATTGCTTAACTTCTTCCCAATGCACCGACGATGCACCGACCGGATGGATGGCTTTACGGGAGGCTGGTGGGTCGTTTAGCTACCAATAAATTGACCAGATTGATCCATATTATATCTTTCCCCTCGTTTGCGCCTCGATGGTTAAAGATTTTTCACTTCCCACTCACACGCACATCGATACTTTCACTCACAAGTCCCGACCCGACAAGAGGAGGGAGCATGGGGATGTGGAAGCAGTCGCACAGCCACACAGCAGATGGTGATGGACTCATTTAATGGTTGAGGGTGCTCGTTAGCAACCCCGCTGGTGGGGCCCTCCGTAGAGGGATGGTGACTAGTGATTTAGCTAAGTTTTAAAAATTTGGTTAATCCAGTCGAGCGGGAGCCGTCTAACTAATGGCCACACCAGCACACGCACAGGGGGCGTTAGAGTAGCGTTTGGCTAAGTGGCAATAATTTTTCGATTTCCTGTCTGCCGTTTTTTTTTGTGTTTTGTATATTTTTATCTCAAACTCGTGTGGATTACTGGCTCCACTGACGCAGCAGCAGGATCATTTGGAAGCGGTATGAAAAATGAGGGTTTACAACACAAACACTAACAACCTTAAGGCTTCTGTTGTGCTTACATTGTTTTCAAACAGTTGTAAATAGAGGTAGAAAAGCACGGCCGTCCTTGAAATAGCGTTGCATAAAAGGATTAAAAATTGTTTATTACCACAACGACAGCTAGCATGGAGCACGATATAGAGTGCGGTAAGAAATAACGCCGGTCGGCTAATAACGTTATGAACGTCCGCAGCAAAGCAAAACCTGCTCATAATTTATAATTGTTCTTAGCTAACAAGTTTAGATGATACTACGTCAACCGCAACACAACAACGCCCGCGTCCGTCCGAGTCCGTCCGCTGCAAAACCAGAATCGTTTGTCGGAAAATTGTCCAACACTCTTCGCGCCTTGCTTCCCTCCACGCACCGTCGCCCACTTTCCAAAGGGCTTCCGTTTGCTTGTGGAATATTAAATTACGTCAAAATTGTCTCTGATTAGGAGCGCCTTCGTTCGAGAGAAACAGGAGAGGAAGCGCGCCAAACTCACTCCATTGTCGCTAAAAAGGCACATAATTTCCCTTGGTGTAGTAGCAGCGTCTGCTTGCGTGTTGTTGTTTTTTCCTGCAGCCTACAACTTTGTGACACACCGAAGCCAAAGGCCATCCGAAGGAATGCCGCTTTAAGCAGGTCGAAGAGGGCTCAGTAACTGAGACACGGCGGCGGTGTACGGTTCTCGGTGCCTTGCTGTGCAAGTGAGTGCGAAATGGTACGTTTTCCAGCGCATTCACACAGCCATAGGGCAGGAGAGCGCAGGAAAGGAAAGCCGGGAAGCCTCAGCAAACGGCCAACCCAAAACCGTTTGGTCAGCCCACGGCGCTTTGTGGAGCTTCCTTGGAACAATTTACAGACAGTGTGCTATATCATTGCATAAAGTCTTTGTAAGACCTTTTTGAAAAAATCACCAAGATGGTGTGCGTACGAGGATTGTTTTCCATTTTTTGCTCTTGATTTCTGCACTTGAAAAATCAAGTTCGGTGCCATAATGAGATTGCTGCTTGTTGTTTTTTTATTGTTGTGTGCTCTTTCTGCTCGCAATAGAGACGCTTTCGTGGTTAGAGTTGCAGAAATCTACCAACTCTGCCGTCACAAAACGGCGCACGTTTGTTTATGATTGCCAAAAAGCAGGAAAACGAAACAAGTTTCCCCCTTCCAACAGGGCCCAAAGATACTATCGCGTAAAGAAATGAAGTTTTTCGTCTGTCTGCGATGCTCGTTTCGGTCGAAGAAAAACGCCAAATCGTGCGCTTGCAGCATATTATCGCATTGATTTTTCGCAAGTTTTTGCCTTTCTTGAAATATTACATTTCCAGCTGATGAACCGTTTGCTGCGTTAGTTTGCGCTTTTCCTCTCCTTTCAACACCTAACACTTCCCGAAGAAAGAAGTTCTTAATTTTCCCTATGAAAACTACACTCTAAACAAACACCAACTGAAAAAGGGGGAAATAATGGTTGAAAGTTGTACGAGAGAAAATTGAGCGAGCGACAAAGGAAAACACACACACCAAAAACGATCGAGTGTCAGCTAGAACCGGGCTGGGGATGCAGTCATTTTTCCTAAAACCACAAAACATCCCCTTCCTTGTGAAGTTTTCCCATTCGATTTAATGATATATTGCAAACAGTGTCGAAGGAGTGTGGTTGATTTGAAGGAAAGAATAACGGAATATCAGGTGCAGGTTGCGTTTGTTTTCCTTATCGCACCCTAAGGTGAGTTGCTGCAAGACATCGAAAACCTCCCGAAAAAAAAGAAAGTGCAGTGTAATTGAATGCCCTGTGTGTTTGAGCGTCCTTTCAATGCTCCTCGAACAAAAGAAAATGCTCTTTTCCATCCACGAGATATACTACTGCAATGGTAGAGAGTAAATTTAATACTTTTAATAGAGTGTACAGCTGGCCGAAACTGTCACAGTCGCCGGCAGGCGGTGGCGGCACGAGGACGGCCAAAAATCCCAACCATATGTGCGCCCCCGCTGCCGTTGTTCGCGAGTGTATTTGGGTGACTTTGCATTATCGATATTATTTTGTGAAAGTGTGTGCGTTTTTTCTCTCCACTTGCTGTGTTGCAAGGGCAATAGATAGGGTGTGGATGATGTTGGTCATGATGTGGTCATTTATTTTATCCACTTTGAAGGGCTGCTGGCGCATTTTCCATTACTCGAATTAGAAATGACGTGTGTGTGGAAGAGAATCATGCAAGAACACCGTCCACTGTTTGATTTATTTCGTCGCAAAAGCGTGTTAATGTTTTCGGTTGTTATAAACCGGTGTAAATAAAAAGGTTTTTCCCATTTCATTCCTTTCTCTAAATTGCACTCAATCGAAGCATTAAAAATGAGACCGTTTAAAAAACACACACACACACTCAACATAAACTGATAATACAATAATAAGAAAAGATCCCTCTTCACGTTTGTCACGGTGCGTTGAGCAAATGGCACTCGTCAGTCAGTCCTCAGGGGTTTTGCTGCAGTCGCGGAAGTGCGCCCGTTCTTAAAGGATGACGTGCCGCAACAAAAGTGGCGGCCGTGTAGACGACACACGTGTCAACCGTTCGACACTGATTGACATAACCTCTTCGCCAGCGTTTGCGCGCTCCGCTTGTGCGGATGTGTGTTCACCGTCCCTTTGAATTGTCAACGATTTTCCTTGGTAAAACCACCACCTATTTGCTTATTTATTTGCTTTCTTTTTTCGTAGTCGTGGTAAGTGGCCAGTAAAGAAAGAAGAAAAAACATGAGTCACACGCACATGAAAACGGTTCAATTGACGGATGACGAAGGAATGACGCATGGGATGGTTCAGGAAGTTATGGACATGATTGCGACGTAGTTGAGGATTTTTGTTTGTTATGCTTCGCTTCGATGTTGGTTTATTTTGAAGAGAAGAGTCCCTCTTTTTTATTACAAAAAATGGAGGATAGTGTAGAATAGAACTATGAAGGATAAATGTTAGATTAGCGAATGATGGATAAATGTTAGATTACGAGACAATGCAGGGGTTTGGGAAGCATTTTTCATTCTCAGTTCTTCGTTGCCTTGCATATGAAGATATATCTTAGTTAACTAAGCGAAAGATGGCAATTTACTTTCATCAAGATGACTTTCAACATGTTTTTAATATTATTGTAGTAATTTATATTTTAATAGTGATATTTGAACCTATCGCTAGGTGTTTATACGTGCGGGTTCTCATGTTGAATTTGTTGAAAATCATGTCCATGAAAACGAACAATGTGTTGCTAGAGTTAAAAATGTTCGATCATGTAATTGAAATGAAGAAGATAATATTCACATTGCGAAGTCACTCATTCAAGACGTTTATTAGACCAAAAATCGTCGTGACACTGTTGTTGTGCTATCCAATTGACTTGCCCATATTTTGCAGATCTTCCTACCATTTTTGGTTTGTTTTGTAGAAATAATGTTTTATGAATAATACGATTTTTTTCTCTTAAATAAAGTTTGGGCAACATCACAATTGCTGTCAATTTCAATAAAATCCCATTAAAACTAGAAGCACTTAGAACACACGCTCTTGGATTCAGGTAAATTGTTCTGATCTCAGTTGTAATTGATATCAATTGGGTACAACTTTACCCTCAGCTGTTAGCCTCGTTGTATCAGGATTGACAGTTTCCTTTGCAACTTGTGAGTGTGTCAGTGCATCAGAATAAAAGACTAATTCAATTCAAATAGTTCCACCATAGAATAGTTTCTTCCATAGAAAACAAATGAACCCGTGTAGTTGCTTTTTGGAATGGCTTTCTTTTTTGGAGTCCCTAAAAGATACCACTATCCTCTCGCACCATCAAAAGGCAAACGGCATGGTTCGATTGGGTCATCTGTAGGAGGGAAAAAAACCTAACAAACGTTGAGATAATTTAGTTACCACCAGTGGAACTGGACTAGTAGCTTACGGCCCATGTTTGCGTGCGTGAGTGTGTAATG
>VTWG01011094.1:0-26391 GCA_008817895.1 Anopheles fontenillei | reverse complement strand
TTTATATGGGTAGACAAGTGCTCGTTGCATTAATGCAAACGGCAAAGTCATAAAGAGGGTTCCTGCATCCTGAGTGAGATGAGCAGTTGGATCAAAATTGCAGCACGGCCTGGGCAAAACCTGACACTGTTGAATATGGCACTTGTTTTGGCAGTTGTTTTAATGAGTATTTCGCTGGCAAAGTAAATGATAACAAATTTGGGATGATTTTTGACATCCTCCTTATGTCTTGCCGTTGTAATTCTCTTTGTTAGGTTGATACGTAATAGGCTGGAAATATAATATTTCGAAGCTGACATGTCAATGGAAATGATTATCACAATTTAAAATATATTATTTTAAATCTGTATTGCAATGATTCGTTTTAATTCGTTATTATAATGATTTGACATACAAATTGCATACATTTAGGCAGTTAAAATGTCTGTTTGTTTTATAAAGTTAAAATGTATGTTCTGTTTTAAAATATGAACGGATAATGATTAAAATATTTGTCTGTTAAGTCCTTTGATTTGGTTTGCACAATAAATAATTGCCTAATTATGTACGTTATTATGTCATACAAGTTATGTGTTTATCTGAATAAACAAAACCGAAAAACATGATTTTATTGAGGGGGAACATTGAGGGGGCCCCAAAAATTGTTATTTGTTTATTTGCTTATTGATGATTTCCCACTTGAAAGTTTAATTTTTTTTCGCAATAATTACCGCCATTTTTCCAAAGCTTTTCCTCGAACAGTCATTGCCTTATATGGCAGGATCTTAAAATTATGCCAACATCCAGATTTAAATTTATTTTATGTACATTTTTTAAACAAATGAAAACAAACTCAAACTTATAAACTATTCAAAATTGGAAAAAATATAGATCTCTGAAAATGAAGTTTCTTCTTTTTCTGTAAAAAAAATCTTTAAAACCCTCAACTTCATGATAATGAGCTAAGTGCATTAGGGAAAGTGAACAGAAACCTAAGAATGAAACATTCTCTAAACTCCTAGAGTCTCGCTAATTACGTAAAAGAATCGCATTACAAAAAAATATTCCAATGCCATGGCCACTTTTTTGCCTGTCTCATTGTAAGCTATTGATGGTACATTTCTAATTTTTTTTTATAAGCACTTTTCCTCTTAAACCAAAAACGATTGCACTCCATGATCGATAAATCTTCCATAATTACCAACACCCGAAGCGAGCCCCCTTCTTAATGGTTTGGCGTCGCATCTACCGCACAGGTGATACACGCGGGGGCTTAGGTCAATTGCCGATTTTCGGCAATCTTCCATTAGCGGTTTCGAGCCATTCTCGCTGCCACCAGGGCAGCTCCGTTTCGTTCAGGTGCTAAATATTTAACGAGCCACACACACACACCGTCACCGATCCCGGAGCGCATAATCCAAACCCACCGCACCCGCCGGTAAGGCAGGACCATCTCCCATCTGACCGTCGCATTACTTATTCACGACCGTCCGAGCAGACGACGGACCGTACCGGGTGCCCAGTTTCACGGGACAGTTTCACCATCGACCAAACATCGACTCCCCGGACCGTTGACGAAAACCGCAGAGGCACCCGCAGGGGCTTGAGAGCTGCCGGGAGAACGGTACCAGCAGCTGCCGAACAGTTTCGGGTGCATATTGTTGCTATAAATCAATAATAATTCAACATCATTTCCAGATCAAATACTGCGCCATGCGAGCTCCACGCAATAGCGATGCGAGGTTGAAACATGCCGATCGTGCTTCGATACACTCGAAACAGCTGAATAATGGAAAATCCAATGAATCACTGCCCACTTGACCACTGCCTCACTCATCTTCGCCAACCGAAACCGCGAGACTGTCTTGTACGCAGCCAAATCGTTACAAGGGATTTCCCCGTTTCAGATGGACCCTGTTCGGACCTGTCTGGCTGGGCAACATAATTTGCAGTGGGCGTTAGGAAATTGTTGAATTTTGCGAAAATGCACCTTTTCGTTCTGATATCCCGTACACACGTATACGCACACACATTGCTCTCACCAAGTTCCAAGGAAAGTGAACGAGCAAACGGACTCATCTATAATGTGGCGAGAATTGCACACTGCCTGTGACTGGGGTTGGTGCTGGTTCACGTAAAATCAACCATCGATGGGATCATGTTAAGGAAAAGGGGGGGTGGAGATCGTCCACGCACGCAATGGTAAATAGTTTATGCGCTAATAAGACGGTTTTTACTTCCGGACGTTACGGCACGGGACGGCTGCCGTACGGGCTACGGGCCGGAAATTGGAGCTGTTACATGACGGTGGTAATTTAGCGAAGGATTTTCAAGAAATATTTGCTTGTAAATAATAGTTTTACTGCGTTCGTCTTCATGTTTACCATAAGGCAAGCGATTGTTTCAGTGGTACAGAACGATTCGTTACACAATACGCCCATAACAATAAACTACATGAAATATTTCTGCCTTGAAGAACGCAAACGTTTGCTCACAAGTAATGCAATTTCAGCTAATAATTTATTGATGTGTTACTTTTCAGCTCATTTTTTCAGCTTTTTATGTTCTTTGCACTAAACGATCATATATTAGTGTCTAAACGAATTTATTGAGGTAGAATTGAAATATTAAAATAAGTTATCAATAACGATATATTTTAAAAACTGATATCTTGTTAACTGTATTTTTTAACTTTTATGTATTGTAAACATAAATAAATCATGAGAAAGATCAATTGTGAACTAATTTTACCGTTTGCGATAATTCACTATTTTCGCCTAAAGTTAGGCAACAGTTGTGCTTTTTCTTGCTTTTAAGGGAAAGTGTACGGCTGCATTCAGGCGGCGTAGTCTGAAAATGCGCTGAAACTTGTGTTGTCTCAATTTAATCCAACAAGAGAGTTATAATATTTACTTCATTATAATAAGTTATAATATTTACAGTTATAATAAGTTATCCGGCGCTACAACCTTTATAATACTTTATTTATAATTATTCAAACGCTTGCTATCGAAGGCTCATGATTTAATACTTCTTTGAATAGTTTAACAAAAACTGTACAAATTGCTGATCTATTTTATTCATCGTCTTACATAAGAAAGTAAAAACAATCATTTTTAAAGTTGAAATGCCTGGCAAAATTTAGAAATCTACTGGATAAAACGAACTCGCTTTTTGTAAATAAATAAATAAATACAATTTTTTTACCGAATACATAAACTATATGCTGCTTAGAAAAAAACATTCAAAGGAGACAAAACATTACACTCATTAAAATGTACAGAAGTAAAAGAAACAAAACAAAACAGGAATTGTTTTGGACATGTTGGTACTTCATGCTCTGATACACAAACATATGGTTTTTATCATCTCCTCTACTGTCATGCTCAATGGATCAACACTTCTGATTGCATGTTTGACCCACTTTATGCTTCACACACACACACAGCACAGAACAGTAGTACAGATAACACATTCGAGTGCTCCCACTGCACATAGAACGTCCTTTATTATGACCTGCCTAACTTTTGCCATCGTGCCCCACTCCCCAAGGCTGGATTGATAATAAACTGACCGACATTTTCGCCTAAAGTTAGGCAAGAGTTGTTCCTTTTCCTGCTTTTAAGGAAAAGTGTATTGACCTGCCGGCTGCTTTCAGGCGGCGTCGTCCGAAAATGCGCTAGAACACTTACCTGCAGCTGGTGAGAGCTTCGTTACGACACCCCATCGGATTTTCCACTGAAATGAAACACACAAAGAAAGGGGGAAAAGAAAGGTAAGCGTACAATCGATAGTTTGGTGCATAGTTTTTGAGGTGGTGCAAAAATAAGGAACAAAAAGGCTAACGATAGCTGCCCGGTGTGTACGTTTGCGCTTTCCCTTGATTGCAGCCCAGAAAACAACTCGCCCACATTCGATGCTCGTGGGAAAAATCCGTCAACAGCGACTAGCGAGTGCGAACAAAGTCGAGCCGAGGGTCGGTAAAGTAACCTTCAATCGGTTGTGTGAAAGTTTTCTTACCGTGCCAAAGTTCCCATAAACCCAACCAATTCACGTTCGGTAAACCCCTTTCGGAATCGAGATCAAACAGCGCCGGGCTGCTAATTTGGGTTTGCTGAACCTCCCGGGAATCTGCGCTTGATCGGGGACGGGGAAAAAGTTGGCTCCAAATCAGACTGCTGCCGAAACGGAGCGATAGTTTCCTACACGGGGCACGGTAAATGCTTCCGGGATTGTTGCGGAAAGTTCAATCAATCTCTGACTTTACGCTGCTTTGTTTCGGGCCATTCCGGCTATCGGTGCGCAATGTGTTTGGCATTTTCGGTAAGCCGGGTTGACCCAAATCTTACGGAGGGGTAAGTTATGGTGCGCTCGCCAGCAGACCGGTGCACAGGTGGTCGAAGGAAATGAGCTTGGAATAGTTTGCTGCTAAACGATGCATCCGAAAGTTCCGAAACGGCGTGAAGTTTGTTGGCGCTTTTGTTTCCGGAAGTATGTCTGGCCCGAGCAACAATGCTTCAACTTCAATCGGTTGTTCGAGCGAACCTGCTTTAAAATTGAGTTAAATTGTTTCATTCCCTTTTGGTACAGCAGAATGGCTTGAAATACATTATTTTGTTGAAATGGGTTCAAACGCATTGAAAGGATCTTAAACGGCTTTTCAGCACTCCTGGAATCTAACCACCAGGCTAATAAGCTGAAATCCAACAGCAGGCATTTGTGAATGCTGAGTGAATGAATGCTAGATAAATATATAAATATTAGAACATCAGCCAACAATACAGAACCATTTAAGTATACCCCAAAAAAACCTAATGAACACTAAAAATGCCACTAAAAGCGCGAAAAGTTGCCGTCGGCAATGAAACTTAAAATGAAAGGAGCACAGAAACGGTTCAAAACTCCACAAAAACATACACGACCAACCTAAATAAAGGCCCTCGCCACACGATCCTACACATGTGTGCCATTATCGGGTATGCTGCTAAACCAAACATAAGGCATACGACATACCTTCCCCGCTGCCCGTTAAATGGCGAAACGGAACGTAAACTTTTTCTATCAAAACTTTCACACAATGCACCACACAGCGGTGGAAGAAAAATGTTCAACCACAAAAGTACCCCACCATCTAAAGCCACTTGCAGGACCATCTTTAGAGACGAAAAGCGAGAAAAAAGCAGGCGGCACAAATAAAAAAACGCCCTTCTTGAAGAGTTGATGAAGGCAGGATCACCGACCGGCTGCAAAAGCAGCCGACACAAAAGCGGAGCGGATGGCTTCACGTGCCGAGAGTGCTAATGTGCAAAGCGATGTGCCCGGGCTCTTTCTTCGATGTTTGGAAAACGGAACCGATGAACATGTAAAAGCCAATGCCCGCTCGAGACGGAGGTTGGGAGTGGGGACAGGACCTTCCTGTGCCGGCATTCTGTCAATGCATGGTTTATGTGGCGAATGTCAAAGTTTTCCTTCCGATCATCGATCCCGTCGTGCCGCAAGAAGCCGTTGTGTGTTGGTTCCGTTTTCCTTCGTTCAACGATCGGAACAAGATGTTACATTACCCACCCGGGTAGTATGATGACGCTTTGACGACAACGGGTGGTTGAATGAATTTGCAATTCTGCTGTGGATTTTTAGTTTTTCGTTTGGCTTTGATTTTGTGCATTTTTTTAAACCCTTAGATATGAACACAAATTTTCAATCGTATCGTTTGAATGGAAACGGATAGTGGGTGAATTTTTCAAATCTCTTACATTTTTGTGCCACTCACTATGGGTTTTAGATAGTTTTAGATGTATTTTTTTCAATTTTAACGTATTTTTCTTTTTCTTTTCATTTTTCTTTGTTGATGATTTTGGTTTTATGCTATCACCGTGCAGCCAGACATATCGAGACAATTTCACGCCGCGAAGCGTGAAATAATAGCCACAATCAAGATGGCTGAAACATTTCACGCCTAAATGTATGTACCCAGCTGTCATTCTACATGGTGGGATGACATTTGATGAATTGCCAAAATTATAAGAGGCGAAAGAACTCCGTTGGAGCCAAAGCCTGTATAAACTATTCAAACAACATTGCCAAAATTATTACGCGCCCGCACATGGCGTGAAAATAATCACCCTGAAACAGTTTGTTCTTGTATGGACCTGTCATCGAATAACATCGAATGTCATCGAATTTGGCTTCACGCTTCACGAAACAACGCCATTTGGCGGGATGTCTGGTTGCACGGTCAGAGTTGATATTTGATTTATTGTTTTGATTTTATACACTCTTTTCTTTGCTAAATTCTTGACAGGATTGCTTTAATGCCTTCATTTTTTAATGATCTTAATCATTGTTTTTTGTTTTTTTATTTATGAAATAGCTTAAAAAATATTTATTCCTCTTTTCTATTAACGACTGTTAATATGTTTCACATTTTTCTTTTGACAATTTTTGTTTTTTTGAATTTAATCGATTTTTTTTTGTTTATTTAAATAATATTTTCTTTTTTAAAGAAATATTATCTCATGGATTTTACCCACATTCATACCATATCCCACAAGGAATGCTATTGATTTATGTTGTTTCATTCCATCGCCACCTTACATCCTCCCCACAGTCAGTTTTCCTTCCCGCAACACACCAAATCTCATTTTGACAGCCGAGATTGAGTGAGGACAAACGGTGAGCCCAACGGAATAAGGAACAAAAAAGAAAACTGTCCACCGTCAGGGCTCGATAGAAGCCCACCGCAACATGACATTAATTGACGTTTCCATTACCAATCGACGACGACAACGACGAGGCGTACGGGAGTGCAGTTAGTGACGAACGCGTTCGATATTGAAGCAGCTGATCGGTGTTGTTTATTCGACATTAAACCATGTTCGGTTTCGGGTGCGGGAATGGGTGAAGGTTTCCTCCCGTCACCAAAACGCGAGCACCGTCGGTATGATGTGTAAGTACAAACTGTTGTCATTAAAATTACACCTCGTCCGGTGTAGCGATTGAATATTTCATAGCCTTTTAGACGGGGGAACATGAGGTTATGTGGGACGTGGATTGATTGATCAACGCGACTAAGCGGTGGAAAGTGACACTGACGGTGAGCTGAACGTGACGTTTGAATATTTAAACGTCGGGGCCATTTTCAATTGCTAATTGTTTTAGATATGGTTGGCGTCCTATTTCCCAATGAATAATGCTGCAAATGGAAATACAGGGTGCATTTTTGAGGCTGTATCTAACCCGCCAGTGGGAATTTGTGTGACGTATAGGACAACAACAGCACCAAAAAAAAACCTCCACAAAAGCACAACAAAGTTACCCATAAATCATGTTTCAATTCCGTCCGGTATGACGCACCCAATAGGACCGGCTGCAGGAAGAAGAGCAGCATATAATCGGTGGACCTTCGCTCGGCACGTTGGACACACCGCCGCCACCACAAAGGGGCCGTACGGACCCTCGGTATGCGAACCATCCCATTTTTCCCCCCGTTTTCACGCGCTCCCCTGAGGCATCCAGCGATTGCAATTTATATCAATAAAACGTGTCATTTACGGTCGAAATGCTGTAATAAAAGTTGATGTATGGTGTGTTCCTGTGTGTTTTCCGCGTGGCCCCGAATGTGCACTTTTTGTTTTTAAGGGGTGGTATTGTTTTTGCACCTACTTTGCATACTTTCGGGAGGGTGGTGTTGGTGGTGATGGTGGTGCTGGTTAGCATGAAAGATCCTGTGGTATAATAATAGCCCCCGCATTATCATTTACGGCGAAAGCCACCATTGTTGTAGAGGCACATTTTGTGGGGAAAGCGATTGTACGAAACCCAAATCGTACCGCTGTAAGAGGCGAAACGTTTCATTTTTACCAAAACAAACCACTGGCAGCGGGAGTTTCATCGTCATCAGCATCATCATCATCATCATCATCATCATCATCGTCATTATGCTCAACATCATCATCAGCATAAGTGTATTTATGGGGCAGGGATTGCAGCGCACCGTACCTTTTCTAAACCCCAGCCAACTGTACGCCCTCCAGCTGTGCTTGTGCTGATGATAAATTATTACACGATTTAAATTGGTTTGGCTAATTTTGCTTTGATTTGCATCGGAATAATTAAATGAAGGTAAGGGAGGGTGGCTTCGTCCAAACAGCACAGCAAAGGGTTGGAGAGCCCTTTGAGTTTATTCGATGGAAAAGGGCGCTGTTTTCAAATCGATACGTTAAGGACGTGGCAGCGCTGATGATGAAGGATGGTGTTTCAAACGAAAAAAGGTGGGGAATAGGAAATGAAGAGTAAATGACAAAGTTTTGAAAGAATTAGATTCCTAAGAAGATGTATGATTTTCTTTAAAAGTATCAAAATATTTAATAATGTATTTGTGCTACACCAATAGCATAATTCGAGGCGTTTTGTAGTTAATATGTACGCCTGAAGGTATGCAATAAGAGCCATTATGCTTAAAATAACATAAAAAAATTAATTTTGAATTTGGATAATAATTTGGAAATGGGAAACTAATGTTAAATCAGACTGTATTGTGTTCATATTTCGTTTATAATAATGCATATAAAAAAATAACAAAAAAAAACTAGAAACATTGTCGCTTTTATGAAATATTTATTTTGATTTTCATTAACTTGATCAAAAGCAATTGTTTTATTTTTACATTTTAAAGTAACTATATTTTATAAACTATTTTGACATTCTATTGACATATATCTATTCTATCTAAACTTTTTTGACAATCTCAAAATCTATGACATATATTTATTCTATCTAAACTATTTTGACAATCTCAAAAAACAAAACTTTCCATTTTGCTTTAGGATAGAACATATATAAACAACCATTTTACGTCTAAACATATCCTGCAACAGTTTATCCATTCAAACCGTTGCTGGAAATTTTGCATCGTTGTATCATCATCACTAACTGCTCAACAATTGTGCATTGTTTACGCCGTTTTTATCGTCTCACGTACAGAACCACACAAAAGATTTGTAACGGTAGCTTCATTGTTTCAGTGTTTTCTTTTACGCGTTGCCACACACGATTCCCATTACTCTCCCAGTACTAGGCTCCCAGGCATCGGCATCGATAGTGCCTGGTTTTTCCCACTGAAAGGCTTCGAGTTAACGATAAACGGCAACGCTTTACCGGCACAAAGCTTCACTTGTCCCGCTGGCATTGTGTCGGCATGTAAATAAATCGACACCCAATAAACGTTCCTCGGTGCACTGCCACGGTCAGCGCAAAGCGAACATGCGTGTAGTTTCCCGAGAGCCAGAATCCGATCAATGATGTTTCGTTGCTGTTGGGTGTCTGTTCTTTTTTGTTGTACTCCTTCCTGCGCTCTTGTTCTCGCACATGATTCTCGCGCACATGCACTTGACCATCCGCCATGTGCATGTTAGCATCCATTTTTACGGATGTTCCAGCTGCAGCGTGATTGGGAAAATGGACTTCTCAGCCATATTTGGTCGTTCAACAGTTTTCGCTCGGTCCTACGGTCGAATGGGTTCTTCTCGCACGAGTCTGGTCTGCTAGGCACAATCATTGCCAACAACGTTTCGGGTATGTTGTTATGTTTTATTTTTTTCCCAGCATTTTTTTTACCGATTTTGTTTTCGTTGAACGAGCTTGGCTTGTTTGTTTTATTGGTCCGATGGAACACTGATCCAATTGGAAGAACAGCATTCCCGCTGTTCACGAGTATGTTACTTGTCGAGGTGTGCAGACTGATATCGAATGGTAACTGATGCAACGCTGTTACATCGTTCCAACTACACGTGAAAGAATGTGCAAGATTGATGTAAAAAGGCGTGAATTAAATAACGATAGATGATGTGAAACGAAACGATAGACGATTTTAGAGAATTGTTGAATTTTGAAAGTAAGAACAAACAGTTGAACTTTTTGTTCGGGTTTCAAAGATTTGTTTTTGTTCAATTTTACGAACTTCAATTCTGATAAACCATACTCCTACGATTCAAATTTGCATTTAATTTGGAAAAACTGTTAGTTTTATCTGATTTATAAAATCCAAATTAATAAACAGCAAGGATAAATAATTCCTAAAGTTTTTTTTGTAGATTTTGTTTCCCGTTTTCCATACTACGGCTAAATGTATGCAATATAAGCGTCTTTTTATTTACAGATGAAATTATTAGGCAATTGATTCAAAATTATAAAATCTATTTAATGATAAACCAATATTTTGCAAACAAACTTTTAAAACCAATAAAAACGAGTCCATAATGATAATAATAACTCTTACAACATACATTTACATCCAACCCAAACTACCTCAAACAATGAAAATATTCACTAAAAGTCTCTCATCTCAAATCCATTTCTCATTCAAACATTCAAACAGCAGAATGCAGCACTATGTAGCACCGGAAACAGCAGATAAAAACGTCTCCCTACATTCAGCAAAAGAAGTCATGAAAATATCCCCCCCCCCGCATAATGGAACAATAAAACACTACACAATGGAAAACACATACACACACGCGCGCGCGCACTCATTCACAGTCGTTTTGTGACGAAGGAAACAAATTTTCTAAACAGACACACAATGGCCAAAAATCGTTCTACACGCCGCCCGTTCCTCCAGTCAGCACCCCTCAGTCAGACCACCACGCACCGACAGTTGTACGAACGGAAAGTCTTTATTGCTGTCATATCGCCCGGGTCTGCATGCAGCCTCAGCCTCCCCCACCCATGGCAAACCACCCAAGCACACCCTCCATTTGTCGATAATTTATGATTGTGTTTCATAATTTAAAAGACCAATATTTGCGTAAAAAATCACAATCGCAGAATGGCAGTGATGGGTGCAAAAGCATCTCCTCAGCACTGCTGCGGCGTCCATTCTGGACGTGAAAAAAGGGGGAAAAGATGGCTTTTAAAATAATACACAAACGCACAGTAGAGGAGACAAAGAGTCAACCAGTGTTGTGTGTGTGTAGCCCCGGGACGAGGACCCTGCCTGATTTTCTAAAATATAAGCTAACCACCCTCGTTTACGGCAGCTCGATTTGAAAACCACAGCGCCTGAAACGCTGCAAGGAACCGCTGTTTCTCACACAGATGCCCCAATCGCTGGCGAACGAGCCGAAGGTTGGAAAGTACGGTTCGCTCGACTGACTGCATTCAGAGTTTTTGATGCGCGTCTGCCCAAAAATTGGTACCGCGTGCCCGACTTTTCCGGCGACGGGTAGGGGTAGAAGTTTGCCTCTTGTATTTGTGGCTCATTTCCCCCATTGAGAAAGATGCGTAAGTTTGGCCATTCAGAAACGACGCTATTCATCGCCGAACTTCTTCAGCTACCACAATCTAAAAGGTAAAAAAACGGTAGGAGAGTTTTTAATTTTATTTAAGCCTGGTTTGATAACGAACCGAAAACCTCTCGCCTTATTGCACATCACAATAAAGCATTAATTGATGAAGGACAAGCGGGAGCGGGAGCGAAGATGCATTCGGGGACCGTGCGGAGCAACGGAAAAGTAAGCACGGCTAATTTCCATCTTCTTTGCGTGAGTAAAATGAGAATGAACAGCATTGAAATTCAATTGGCTCGGGCTGGGGGAATTCCCTTCGGAGCGGTACCGTTCCGAATTCTATCTAATTAGAATACAACTAAGAATGAATGCCACCTTTGCAGCCCACGAGAATATGTCGAGTAGCGCGGTGTAGTGAGCAACAACCGAAGCTGAATATTCGTCTTGGTGTTCTTCTATAAAAACTAACAACCGAATGGTTCCATACCATACCGCAAAGTTTTGTAGCGTAACCAAATTTTTCACCGTATGTACGTCAATCAAACTGTCACGTACTGTTGTTCCGTAAAGGAAAATGTACTACGATGCTCGCAAGGGAAATTCCCAAGGAAATTCTTTCCCCTCTTTTCCCATTTTTCACATCGCATCTCGTAGCTGTCAAATTAATTTAATCATGTACGTTACAGTTCAAATTTTGCCCGCTCCACTGTTGAATCTTGCAAGCTGCTGTAAATGTTTCTAAAGCGAGAATAGGAAGGAATACTATGCAACCTCGCTTGTTTTTAGGATTGTTTTTATTTTTACAATTTTTATGCCCACCCGGCGGCCCAGAGGTAAACAGCTTGATTGACGAGCGATTGCGCGCCGATTTGTACGCTCGAGCGTTGAAAATTTTACTGATTGAAATTAATGTAATCGATTTACGATCGATCTCGCCCGTTTGCCCCGCGGGATGCTACAAATCAGGCACTACGGACAATCGGATCGATCAAAACCGCCCCGGCTCTGCATGCGCTGCGGCGTTGATGGGACGGTACGATGGAACAGATTTTCCATATAATCCCGTTTATCTGTCAGGTTGAGGGAGTTTGATAGGGAGTAGGAGGTTCAAGGTGATTATGATTGCAACAGGAAAGAGGATGCTGAACATAATTCGTGCTTCGCGAGGTGTGTTAGAAATTAGCAGATCTTTAACATAGTGTGTTTGTTTGTACTTTGAATTTATTTAATACCATCCATAGTTCATCTTTACAATTCATTTTTGTTTTAGTTATTGTTTTCAGCATTATTTCTCTTTTAAATCATTGTAAACAAATATTTTAATTCTAATCAAATTTGTTAATAAATGTATTAACTTTCACAAAACTAAAAGGTTAATTCAATTGCATACATTTAGGAGCACTTTCTTAATGCTTACGATAACACATAGTAATTTTTTTTTTTATTCAACCATATGTAAATCCAAAATCATTGTTACACCACTGCTTCATAAAAAAAATATTCTAACTATTTCATAAAATATTTTCATATCTTAATCATGAAATATTTAAAATTGTATTTTAAAATTAAACCTGTCGCTCTTTCCCCAACATAAAACACTACACTTGCTGTACAACTGTAGTGTCCAGGACTCTCACTTGAGAGAAAAAAAACCCCTCAAGACTCGATTCCATTACATAAAAAACCCCTCCCAATAATTTCTCGGCTTTTGAGCAAATTTGCATAAATTAACCATAAAACACGATACCCATCACACTCCTACCCGGGTGCTAAGGGTTCTCCTATCGACTGCACCGACCCCTACTTTCACCGTACCCCTCCAAAAAAAAAAGAAAGATAGCGAACAAGCACGCCACTCGTTGCCCCAGCATTACTCAAATTATTCATAAATTAATCCCACAAGAACAATCCCACCGGCCCACCAAACAACACCGACGAAGGAGTCTCCATCTGTCCCTCTCCCTCATCCGTATTCTGCATACCACGCGACACGGTTATCATCGACACACCAGCGTCACACGCGGGAAGGAAGCAGTACAGTCTCGGTACAGTTTTACAGTGCTTTTCCTTTGGTGAAATTTACTCACACTTTTTTTTTAAACAGGTTTGTTCTTTTATCCCTCTGCTTTTTTCCTGCGCGTACTGATTTTCTCTCACTCCAAAACACCACCACGGACTACGGTGGTGGTGCGCCGGTAGTGAAATAAATTAAAACAATTCCTTTCGGGGCCTCACCGCACGCTACTAACGCCGCTACTGATTACACTGTCTCGGAGAAGAGGGGAGGGGAACCCAGAATAGACTTTTAGGGACGTTGTAAAAGATCCATTTCCAGCCTACCGCCCGAACCGAACGCCGGCCGTGCGCCGAAGCGCCGTCATGCTTCCTTGCAAATTCCTCGAGACCTTAAATCAGAAGATCCGCCCCACTCGCCAGCATTAGCAGAGCCGCCAAAAAGTTAACGGCGGAAGAATATGCTCCGTCGGAAAGAAGTGAATTTCCCTCAGTTCGCGCTTGCTTGCCTCCTCAGTAGACGGCACAAAAGAAAGCAGCACGACCCGGGCGTAAGCAGCATGCTCTATTCCATCTTCCAGCCCTCGAGAAGCCTTGTTTTAATCATTAATTCACTGATTCTCCACCTCCACTGTGCACCGTTAATGTATGCAAGCATGTGCCAACGATGCTGACAACGCCACGGATAATGATCCGGACGGTCGCGAAGGTTGCTCCCTGGAAGTCAAACACGCGCGATGCACGCAATAATCGTTAATGGATTACGATGAGTGAACAGGCAACCCATTCCGTGAGGGTGAGATGGGGCATAGAGCATGGTGCGGCCCTCCTTTTGCTACGGGGTGGTGCCGAGGGAAGAATGAAAAATGAAAAGAATATGCTAGATTATTGTATCTGTGAGGGCTGCTGGCACCCGTCAGCTTCATCGCACTGGAGCGGTTGCCATCATCATTATCGTTACGATTTGCAGCCGGAAACGGGATCGTCTAGCAGGCTGGCTGGATGGCTAACTGACGGGCTGACTTCTTTTAAAGCCGTCAATCAGACATCAGGCGTGAAGAGCTGCTTATTCCTCCTGGAGCTGTCATTTGTTGGTTAGGACAAATTTGATTTTGAAAATAACTGCAAACATTATTAAAAACAGTGGAATTTAATCTTAAAAACGGATTAAATGGCTTCGTTTGATGCGTTTTAAATTGTGGTTCTTTGGAAAAAAAAATGACATAAAACTTAAAAACCATAAATGATTACAATTCGAATTAAAAAAAAAACTGTTCAATTCCAAGGAAATTCATTGAAATTGACTGAAAATATTGTATGTAATTTGTTGAACATTTTTATCTATTTATTTTCAACTGAAGCTAGTCAGAAAGAAGCAGAAATAAATTGCATACGTTTAGGCGTTATTGTATTCGTATCTGGTAGCATTATTTTTTCATCAAGCTTCCCACGAATTTTTATTTTTTAAATTTTGCGAAGCATAAATTGAATTTTTAAAATATTGTTTTATTAACATCTATTGGTTCAAGTAAAATTCAAAAAATTTGGTATATCTATTTAAATTGTACAAAACAATTTACTATTGCTGTTGCTTAGTTTTAGTGAAGTGATGCCTTAGGAAAAATCTCAAACATAGAAATAATTTAATTATAATCAACTATTGAACTATTATATCAACTATTATTTCAACTATTGAAAGAAGAAAAAAAGTTCTGAAATGCATTAACAATATTTATACATTCGTTACACCAATCCATGTTACTGCGTGTGCCCCTCCGAAAAAACAATACCACAAGAGTCAAAATGACAAAAAGCATTCGCATGCCATGGTAATGATTAAAATTTTGCATTCAAATCCTAGTACCGTTCGCACTCTGCATTCTGTACCGAAACACCTAAGCTCGTGTCAACTTTCACAAGCGCTTCTCCATCAACCAGGACGAGCAGCCACTTCATAGAGTTGCTGCAAATTATAACAAGAATTGTATGTATTTCCCTCACCCTGTCCCGCTGTACGGTTGTACAAGTTACACGCTCGCGCACTGCAGACAAAACGAGGACAAATCCTTTCCCGAAACTACGGTAAGTACATTCATTTCCTTGCAAACTGCACTGCCTCATGGTTTCACTGCCTCCATACAATAAAGGGAATGGCGGTTCTTTCCTCGAGTTTTCACTCCAGACATTTCCTCTTGACTCGTGGCTGACATTACCGAAATGTCAGCTTTTGTGGCAACGTTCTAACAAGCTTACCCCGTTCAAAAACTGCGGGCAGGATGAAACTTTCCACATTCGCTGCTGCTAGTAAGCACCTCCAAGACGACTAGCCAGCCGTTCAGCCTTTCCATAAGCTACAGCTATAATCATATGAATGCGACATACCACTGTGCCATGGATATGCAAACAAAAAAAAAACACCATAGATTCCGTGGATCAAATCACCACAAGTGTCCAGAATTCTAGCAGCGCTTTAAAAAAACAGAGTCAAACAAAGATAAGAATCCATTCCAACGGTTGCCGAGATTTGTGTTTCCATTGGAGCATCCCGGAGCTTAAACGATTATGTTTAACAGTGAACGGGATTCACCGCCCACGGACATACATCTGTGTGACGGGGAAAATCAACCCCAAAGAAAATGAGCTCGAGATCTCCCTGGCCTGGTGTGCAAGGTGCAGTCGTATGCAGCGTGCAGTGTGCACATGCACCAGCACTTGCATTAGTCTGGCTTTGAGGCAGACTGACAGACAGACAGACGGAGCGTATTCAGCACTCAGCATTGACGCCTCTGTAAGAAGAGGTAGTGAGAGTATAGAAAGAGATATTTTGTAAAGAGAGAAAAAGAAAGCGACACTGTTACTAAGCGAATAAGCTGCCCTTGTCATGATGCAAATCCTGCTCCGAAAGGCTCTAGAGCTGGCGTGTGTATATGTGTGCTAATCAGCATTCCCAACTGATGATGTGTACGTAACAGCATTTCCTTTACCGCATTTTGTGTGTGCAGAAGAAGCAGCGAACCCGTTCACCGACCGTCTAACCCGGCACCCAGTGACAATGATGAGCACGACGACGACGAATGTGCGATGATGATAAATTTATGTTTACTTTTCGCTGTAAATTGTGTGTGTGTGTGCCCGTGTATACTTTCCAGATTTATGATGTAGGACAAATTTATGACAACACGTTATGCCGCTGCTTGGCTCGGAAAATTCTGGAACCGCTTCACTTAACCACTGCGGTTCGGAAACTCGTAACGGAAATGTTATGCCTTTGTCTTTGGGTGTCCTGGTTTTTTTGTACAAAGCACTTGCTATAAGCCTTTTACGTATGGATAATTTAATGTTTACATGGTGAAACGAATGAGGCCCGGTAAGGGTTTTTTAACGTTTGCGGAATCTTGTTTTATGACGAACGTCTTGGGCTTTGAATTATGGTAAGAGAAATGAGTCTTGGTTTTTTTTTGCGATCCTTTAAGTGTGTGTTTAAGCTTAATTTTTGTGAGACTTGTTCTGCATCCTTTAGCAAATACTCAAAATTATGACTACATTTTGTATACGAAACTAAATTATATTTTAATTTTTACAATAACTTGCAATAATTGTTATAATAACTTACAATAATTTTAGCTCTCTGAGCATATAACAAATCCTTTCAAGTTATCTAATTTATTCTTTTTAAGCACAAGCATGCTCACGACATTTCCACATCATTGGATGTTGAATCATTTCATTTGCTAGAATGCTTTTGAACAAAAAATAAACTAACTTTTAAACAAAACTAAACAAAAGATCGGCCGGTCTCGTAGTACAGTCGTCAACTCGTACGACTTAACAACATGCCCGTCATGGGTTCAAGCCCCAAATAGAGACCGTGCCGCCATACGTAGGATTGACTATCCTGCTATGGGGGGAAATCAATTAGTCACTGAAAGCCAAACCCCCAAGAGGTAAAGGCAGGCCTTGACCGACAACGGTTGTTGAGCCAAAAAAAGAAAAAAAAGAAGAAGAAACAAAAGTTCAACATAAATTAAATTAAATAACATTTGTCATTCATGAATGAATTATACATTTATCAGAAAAGTTACTGGCAAAGGTAACTTAACTATTTACGTTATACAAATGGAAATAAAAGCCTCTTGGACATTATAAGCATTATATAATAACTGCTAGATCTTACTGTAAACAAAATTATTAAAACAATGGATAGCACAAGCAGAAAATATACTAATGATGCAGTACGCCGTTTTTCTTTCGATATGATTTTCGATTAATTAAAAAAAAACATATTTAATTTACGAATGGAACAGTAAGTGACCTTGTTTTCTGAAACTGAAAAATCGTTAAAAATAGAGCCCTTTACGATTCTAGTCAGTTTTTTTGTATGAACTTTGACAGTTGGAGGCTGAAATCATGTAAACACTCCATACAAAACCGCACAGAAAACTAGCCTAAAAATTTCAGTCTAGATTATTCCAGTCTCAAAGCTAGAATTAAATTCGAGTACCTGCTCGAAAAATGGCAAAACAAGGTGGTGTCTACATTTATCCCAAGGTGCATTAAAGAGATCTGGTGATGGTATCCAGAATCAAAGTGCATGTAGTCAAGGTGGTCTCATAGCATGTTTTTTATAACCAAATTTGAATATCATTTTTTGACAGGATGGGTGAAAACTTTTGCTCGAACAAGCTTGCTGGAGGCGTGACGAATACACAAAACACTCACCTTGGGATAAGCCCTCCTGTATATTATACCCTCTTCGATAGTTGCTCGAAAACTGCTATACAATGCAAACAGCTGACAGGCTAAAATTTCAGCCAACGAACTTCAATCGGAAAGGGCCCCAATGTTGGCAATTCATACAATCAAGTTATTCACATAGTTGGTCTTTTAAAGAAATGAATAAATACATCTGACGTAAAGAAAACTGAACGATTTTATATTAAACTGTTAATTAATCAAAATAGTGCATAATACAATCAATGGAATGTGGAGATTAGTGTTCCAGAATATCTTCTGAGTAATGCTATTTCTTTTAACAATTGTGTAAACAAAACAAATATTTCCTTTGCACAAAAAAGAAAGAAAACAAAAACAAATAAATAAATAACAATACACTCCTGTGATTGCTCTGTCGGTGAGAGAAACGATACCAGTTTCGATCAATTTCACCATTTTATTATTGCTGAAAAACACAACTCAACGCAATGGAAGCTCACTAACACCGCAAATCCCTTGCTCTTCATTAAAAGCCGCTTGTCTACCGCGAAACAGCTGCTTATTAACCGAAGCAAAGCATCACTCAGCGGAAAGCTCATCAATTTTACTCTCACCGCGCGAAAGTGTGTAAACAATTCATCATCTGCGATGCGATGCGAAACCGTAGCCCGCTGGCTGTGCTGCAGAGAAATAACATAAATAAATGTTACCTTATAAAAAAAACAAAACCTCAAGCTCCAGTCCAGCCCAAGACTTACTTATCATAAAAAAGAGAATAATCCATCGTCTGGATTTTGCTCTCCACGCGGGGTAAGCCTTTACTTTTTATTCTGCTCAGCATTTTCCATTATTATGTTCTGCAGCTCCAGCTGATCCCGTGGCTGTGGGTTAGCAAAAACCGGACGAAAACTTTCAACAAACGACGTCCTGCAACAATAAAGGAAGTGCACGAAGAGCAACAAATTTGCCATCCAGCACACTCATACACACAAGGGTTCTGCGCGCAGTGGAGTGGCGAAGCTGCCACTATCAACTTCACCTTGTCATATATTTTTTTGGTCTGTGTTCGCTTTCTTATTCGCCGCACAAAGAAAAACCCATACCCGACCAGTATACGGGCGAACGCCAGCACGTGAAGGTAGTTCTGCGAACGAATGGTTTAAGAGCTGTTTCTTGTGCCACGATTCTTAGCGCACGCTGGCTCCGGGTGACGGTATTACAAGATGGTTTGTGGACAGTTTTTTCTTCTTTCGTAGGAAAAGAAGAATTAGCTGGTTTGCTGATGTCCTCGAACCGGTGTGTTTGTGGTTTCACACAGCTCACACACACACACATAAACAGAAAAGCGCCCGCCAGCAAGATAAAATGATTGAACTTTTTTCATAACTAACCCAAACGATGTGCTTTACGGTTGCGAGTTGCGAGCAAACTTACTCCCCGCAAACAACAGGGTGGACAAGGTAACATCGTGCAACTTATTTTTCTTCCACTGCTGCTTACTAACCATGTTCGTACCACACAATCTGGACGGTGTTTGACGCTGTCGCCGGGAAACTGTCATTATGTAACAATATCCCATAATGAGTGCTTGAAACTTTTAATAATATTGCTAAAAGATGTTGCCGCGCGGCCGAGAGGCCATCGAAAGGTATGTGGCTGCTGCCGTTGGTGCTCTGGTCGATTTTTTGATGACAGCTCGGCTGCTTTGATTCCTTCGAGGGCATTTCCCCAGAGCGCCAAGCACCACCCAAGGCACGCGTTTCAAGAGGCATTGAAAACTTCTCCAAACAGCATCCGAGAAAGCGACAGCAAGCTTTCTGCTCGTGCCCTCCTGTAACCGTGTAACCTGGTAGGAAACTATGTTGCTGTGGAGTGATATTCTTTGGCACACTTAATTTTCATCCCCTGTGTTTGCTCCTGTGTTTCGTTGTAGCGGTGGAAATTACAACCGTGCTAAGAGTGGTTAATATGTTGCAGAAGCACCAAGTGTTGTCTTGGGGGGCAAATGGTTTAGCCCTTCGGGAGAGTTGTATAGGAACGCGGGTTTACTAATTTTTAGTGATTGCAAAAGTTTTGTGCCACGAAAGCTACCTCTTAGCTTGTTTTGTTTTTCTAGCAGCTGATGTTTTCGTTTTCGATTAAGCTTGAGTGCTAATTAGACATGTAACTTATACTAACCGTAATAATTTGTAGCGAAAGGAAAGAACATCAATATTAATGAATTATTTTGTGATTGTTGTTTGGTATAATATGATTAAAAATGGCTTAGGCCACCTATTCTCTTGCGTTACACCAGAAATTTAAACATTTAATACCAAACTATCGATTCCTAACTACAAAAACGTACGAGAGTCTCAAAAAAATTAAAAAGAATGCAAAAGCAAACCGCTGCACGCATCATGTAAATTGTTGGCAGACATATTTTGTTGTTGTTAAACAAATTTTTGTACTATAATTCAAGTGTCTTATGCCATGTAATGCCTTAAATTTGGGTACACAATGAACAAAAACGTAATATTGCAAAGAATTTTGCATACATTTAGGCGTTGAAAATGAAGACAAAATGTTCTAGGTAAGTTTTGCTAGAATAATTATTTTAGAATTCAAGTATTAGCTGAAATGTTAGTAGCCTGTATAAAGTAATAAAATTTGTTTTTTATTTTATTTATTTACAGCTATTTATACAGGAATGTAAAAAGATGCTCGCATAACCTTTTTACTTTGGAAAAAAAACAATGAAAATATAAAAACATTTTTGTAAATCATATTTCAGGTACAATCCTTAACCCAGAATTCACGTTCTATCCTTAACCGAAAATACTCTTTTATTATTTAAGATCTATTTAGATAACTTTGTATAACTGTTCTCATAAATTTCTATACTTTTGACTAAAATAATGTATAAATAATGAATAATGTTTTATATAAGCTTAAAAACAAATCTGCACATCTTCAGTCAACACAGCTTTTTAACCTTCTGGCTTTGAATGAATACTAAAAAGAATAATTGCTTTTCCCATGTTGCCAAATTTTTACAATTAAAAAAAGTCTATAAAACTCCAAGTTTGTTCATTGCTCTCCCAACTGTCTACTTTGATAACTTCCCGCACGCGCAATAAAACACATTCCACTCGTGTAACGGAACAGCTTGACAGTAAACAACAATTGAAACAGCTGTTTCAAATTTCTCACCCACATCTTACCTGAGCATCCAACGAAGATCCAGAAGCGCGCAGTAACTCAACGCCATTCCACTCTCATTTTTCCCATCGCAAACAACTGTTAGCGATGTTACAATCCCAACTTTAGCATCCGTGCAGCTTCATGGAGGCAGCTTCATGGGAGCAAAGAAAACATTTAAAAAAACAACCATACCATCGCCCATTACCTTTAACGAAGAAATGGAGCGTAATCGGAACCCGTTAGCAACGATTGCACCGAGGTGTTGCACTCTGGAGAATAAATAAATGCAAAGCGCAGCAGCTGCGCTGTGTAGCTGCAACAAAATGAACTGCTTGCCAGCGAGTCCGGTTTCTTCGCTCGTTGCCTCCAGAAAGCTGCTATTCCATCCGGGGATTGAGCTGGTTGAAAAGGCAAGTCCTTCGATGTGAAATAATATTGACCATTTTGATCGGATACCGGGGAGAAGCGTACCTTTTACCATCAAATGCATTGTGGCTCCAGCAAAAGGAAGCAAAAAGGTTTAAAAAATACTCCTCGTTTTAATGGGAAAAAAGTTCAACATTTTATTGAATGAGGATCATCAGGAGGCAGCTCCCCGAGGGATTGGAAGCAGCTTTACAAAACAGGTACTGGAAGAGGTCAAGTTATCAATTTTATAGTCTTGTTTACTAACTTGCCCAAGCTGTGGAAAGAATCGCTTTATTGAAGCTTCCTTTACCGTTACTTCATCGACCTCTCAGTTCCTTTAGACTGTGTAAACCGCTCTTGTTTGCTAGATTTTAAATCATACAACTCTTAGCAGTATAAAGTTTTACAAGACAGCCAACACGAATTGTTCAGAAATAAAACTACAAAATTTTATTTTCCCAACTAAAGTTTTAGCCACTACTAATGTAACATCGTGAACATCTTTTCCAATTATTCAAATGCAACCAGATTGGACGGAAGATTGTAGCCGTGGATTTCAAGCGTGTTTTTGCACAAGAAAACTAGCTTCACTTGCCATTCGACTTGGTAAGACTTCGGTTTTCCATGCTGCTGACACAAAATGCTAATCATGTTGAGCACATACACACACAGGTCGCCATTGCATGCCCGCTGCAGGCCCGGGAGGAGAAATAAAGCGATACACAACACGAAACATAAAGGATGGCAAACGTCTTGCAACAAAGCAACTTTGTAAAAAAAGAGCCCAAAGGGGTGAACCGGCCCGCTTCCTCGGTACAACTGAGCTGGGAAAAACAGCAACTGGCTCCACCATATCCTTCCACCCGGCGTGTGAGAAAAGTCATAAAAATGGGAAATACAATTTTTATAAACACAAACACTTCCGTCTTATGCCAGTTGTGTTGGCCAGGGCGCAGGAGCAAAGGATAAGGACGAGTTGGAATTTTATTTTTAAATTTATCTCCTCTCTTCCAGTTTGCTTTGCCCTAACGAAGTGTGTGTACAGTCGCCAAAGTGCACCAAGATGCTCTTCTGTCCGCACCAGCCACCCGAAGGGCACCGCAACAAAAAGGGGTTTTTGTTTTTATGAGATTATAAGATGGTTTGCTTTCATTTCACCACCCTCCACACGGTTTTAATGCACCAAAGCAAACTAACTTCGTAGCGTCTTCGTACTCGGTAGGGTTTGCAAAAGGGGGAAACCCATAAAGCGCCACAGCAAAAACAGTCCCTCCGGGGACGGCCAGTTCGATGATTGAGTGGCACACAACGGAGTCAACGTGCACAAGGAAGTCGATCTGGCCCTCGTCAAGCGGTGTGAACTTTGTTTCCTTGTCATCTTATCTCACACCACAAAATATACAATTCACGCTCACACACACACATACTCATCACCTTAACCCACTACAGCACCGTGGGCAGTTTGAAGTCAGAGAAGTGGGAAGAAAAGGACTTTCCTTTGCACCCTTCGTCCATTATGTGCTGTCTTCAAAATCGTAGTAGCATAGTTGTGCTACGAAGGGAAACTTTTATCATTTATATGATAATCGATTGGCGGTCCATCACCGATCACGCCGCATAGGAAGAAAGGGTGCGAACATACTTTACCAAGCTGCCGATGGGGAGAGCAAGCAGGCAGAGATGTGTGTAGTGCACTGAAACATTGCGCCGTTTCATAACCGGCGAGGAGGCGAAGGATTATGATTGAGTTAGACGGTGCCATTTCGAGTTGTAGCTGCACATAGACGGCAGGCACGAGGGCGAACGTGTTGGGTGGTGTGTCGGTTTTATCGAGATGTCAGGCTTGATGACACAATTTGTGAATCGTGAACTTTGTGCGACCTATTTGAATAATGTAGTTCGTTATGATTATGAACGAGATTGTTATAGATGCATCGACAATGTTTAAAAAGTTGTCCCAAGCTATTTTATTTGGTGAGGTGTGTGTATAATGAGGTGGCAAATATTGATAAGAGTATAAAAAACATTTATACAGAGTATGTTGTCGTTAATTTATGTAAACGTGGAACAGTCGAAGGCAAAAAAGAGAAATTTAAAGGACCAAAAACCTTAAACTTAAAATTAATCAAAAGTAAAGAAAGAAAACAAGAAAAAAAACAGGATAAAAAAACAATTTAATTTCGATTATGCAACTCATATGCAAAGCAATTATAATACAAAATGGTATCAAATTCAGTATTTTCATAAAAAACTACAAAAACTTGCAACAAATTTAAAAAAAATCTAATCAGACTTTGGACATCGGAATCAGTATTTTTTAAAGAACTAATACATTGAGGTATATTTATACAAGTAAAACAAACAAACGTACAAAAAGCTAGAAATTAGATATAAGTAAACAAAAACCTAGAACTGAAACAGTTATAATAGTAAAGTACGAAAACACAAACAATCGTGTAGTGAATACACTTTCTCAATACAGAAATGATATATTAAAAGTAAAAAATACGTCATATTGCTACGCACAATGGCATTTAGACAAAGTTCCCCGAACGAAACAAAAAGTTATCCCATATAAAAGAAGGCTTTGAATGTTAAAAATATAACGCATAATAAACAAAACACAATAAAGGAATATTTCTCATGAATATTAAGGCACACAGCCTAGCGGCAATTCTTCCCAATGTACAAATATATGTCAACCTAACCTTTGCAGGCGAGGCGATATAAATAGAGTAAAAAAATGCCATAACCACCCAGCTGGGCCAGATCCTTTCTGCTCGGGGGTGATTTATTTAAACAATCCAACCAAAGCCAAACCCATTCAGGGTTTATCCGATTATTGACTCACAATCAACAATCAAACACCGAACAGCAACCACCAAGCCTGTGGAGCGGTCCAAAGGGAAAGCAACCCATGGTGACATCCTTTTGATGCGTTCCCTGACAATTCAAACACTCACAGTGACAACGCGCTGCGACGCCATCAGAACGACCGGCAAGGGCTACCTTTAAGTGGTGAGCTACTCCGACTAGGACGGAGTTCCTTCGGGCGTTTCAAACACATTCTCCCTGCACTCACGCTGCCCGTATTTGCGTTGGCGAATCGATAAAATGTTAATGTGGCTTGGCATTAAAGGTCGCCCGAAAAATGTTAAAAAAAATCGTAGGGTTATTCGGGAACGCAACATTCAGCTGTGTTTTCCTATCATTTACATGCTTCTATTTTGAATGGAGGGTTTCGTTTCATCTCTTGACGCTTCTCGATGGTCAGCCTGAATAGGTAAAGGATGCACCGAATGAAAAAAGAAAGCCTTACCAATTTGGGAAAAACACGGAATACGCAAAAGGAGCAACAGAAGTTGAGTTTGTTTTCATTTCCCATGTGTTTTTGTGGTCTATTTTTCCTAGCTGTTCGTTTCCTTTTAAGGGGGAATCTGTTTACATTTTGTTAGGCTTTGGAATTCAGTTTACTAGCGTTTCAAATCGGGCCAGGCAAAGATATTTAATCTTCCACTAGTGCCTTTCACTGTAGTGTAGCTATTAAATTACGTTTGACTTTTCGTACCGAGACAAATAATTCAAAAGTAGGTACAACAACTTTAAAATAAATTCTTTCGGATTTGTGAAATGTCTGGCTTATTCAACAACATTCCCTCAAAAAAGACTTTAAAATATCCCTCTAAACTCATCCATCCGATGGCGTTTGCTCCTTCTTTATAGTTTCCAAGCTCCATTCATTACAACACGAAGTGCACTCTCAAGGTTACGACCATTAAAGTTCCCACAGACGGGTCGACATTTTTTACCATGTTATTTGTGAAAAGAAAGCACGTCTGCTGCTGGCTGCCACCGGAATCCAGGGGTCGAAAATTTCTGCTCATTAGGCTGAATAATTTATGCCATCCTGCAGACTAGAATACTGATCGTCCTTTGAATTTATTTCCCCCGAGATTGTCTACCAGGGAGCAGGGTTTTATTTGTGATGCTGATTTTTTTATATTATGTTTTTTGGTTACATAGAATGTCTGGCTGAGGGGCAGCAAAATGGATGAAAACATAATTTGAATCTCAGCTAGACACCGGTACTTGAAAAGTTTTTAAAGGTTCTTGTAAAACGAGTTAAATTCTGCTCTGCAATAAAATGCATTGTTGAAAAATATGTACTAAAAATAGATTAAAATGCGCATGAATTCAGTAAATCTTGAGCTCAAAGATAATTAAAAAAAAGTTTTAAATTAAACAGTTGTTGAATATAGTACAAGAATAAATATTACAATAAGGGATACTAAAACATCATTTTGGATGAACTCAATGTTTTGTCAACCCAAAACACTTGTTAAAAAGACAAAATACTGATATTAGGGTCCTTTCCGTTTTATAGTTAGTAGGCTGAAATTTCTGCCTGTCATCGGTTTGCATTGTATAGCAGTTTTCGAGCAGCTGAGTGAGTATAGTATACAGGTGGACTTATCCCAAGGTGTATGAATTTAGAAGGCTGATTTTTGTCACTTCTGCTTCTGAATGAACATTTTAAGAGTGTTTTGTGTATTCGTCAAGCCTCCAGAAAGCTTGTTTGAACAAAAGTTTTCACCCATCGTGTCAAAAAGTTACGAGCAAATTTGGTTATAAAACCTGCTATGAGACCACCTTGACTACATGCACTTTGATTCTGGATACCATCACCAGATCTCTTTAATGCACCTTGGGATAAATGTAAACACCACATTGTTTTGCCATTTTTTGAGCAGGTACTCGAATCGAATTCTAGCTTTGAGGCTAGAATAATCTAGACTGAAAATTGCAGGCT